>MU224855.1:766387-871805 GCA_018584345.1 Thuja plicata | reverse complement strand
TGGCCTACACCTAAGAATGTTACTGAGGTAAGATCATTTCATGGATTGGCAAGTTTTTATAGGAAGTTTATCAGAAATTTCAGTTCTATTTGCAATGCTATGACTGAGACAATGAGAGGAGACAAAAGAGTGTTCAAATGGACACATGGAGCTGATAAGAGTTTTGAAGCTTTGAAGTTGAAGGTTTTTGAATTACCTGTGCTAGCCTTACCTGATTTTAATAAGGTATTTCAAGTTGAATGTGATGCAAGTGGAAGTGCAATTGGAGCTGTATTAACTCAAGAAGGTAAACCTATTGCTTTCTTTAGTGAAAAGTTGAATGATGCAAAGAGGAAATATTTTGTCTATGATCAATAATTCTATGCTATTGTGCAAGCTATGAAGAAATGAAGGCATTACTTGATGCCAAATGAATTTGTGTTGTATACTAGTCATAAGGATTTACAGTATTTGGGTAGTCAAAATAATTTGAATCAGAGACATATGAAATGGGTAGAGTATTTGTAGAGCTTTACATTTGTGATTAAGCATAAGAGTGGAGTATCTAATAGAGTTGTTGATGCCTTGAGTAGAAGAAGATCTTTGTTGACTGAAATGAGAATTGAAGTTCTTGGCTTTGATGACATGAAAAATTTGTATGAAAATGATCCTGATTTTTCAAAGCAGTGGAGTGTGTAGAGAACCTAATACAAATCAATCAAGTAAGTATGAAGACTATTTCATTCAGGAAGATATGTTTTTTAAAGGAATTCAGTTATGTATACTAAGAGGATCAATGAGAACTAATCTGATAGAGGACAAACATAGTAGTGGATTGGCTGGACACTTTGGCATTGATAAAACATTGAGTTTGTTTAAGGAGAGGTATTTTTGGCCTCAGTTGTATAAGGATGTGCAAAAATTTGTGAGAATTTGTGGAGTCTATCAAATTGCAAAGGGAGTGAGTCATAATACTGGATTGTATACACCTATTACTATTCCTGAGAAACCTTGGAGTGATATCAACATGGATTTTGTTCTTGGACTTCCAAGGATAGCAAGAGGTAATGATTCTATATTTGTTGTTGTGGATAGATTTTCTAAGATGACACATTTTATACCATGTAAGAAAACATTAGATGTAGTTCATATAACAGATCTTTTCTTTAAGAAGATTGTCAGATTGCATGGATTACCAAAGAGTATCATCTCTGACAAAGATAATAAGTTTGTAAGTTATTTTTGGAAAACACTTTGGAAGAAGCCAAATACTGAGTTGAAATTTAGTTCTATATTTCATCCACAGACTGATGGAAAAATAGAAGTTTGGGTAGCCTATTGAGATGTTTGGTTGGAGACATACCAGGCAATTGGGATTTGATGTTGACACAAGAATAATTTGCATACAATAGTTCAGTAAACAGAAGTACTGGAAATACACCTTTTGAGATTGTTCATGGCACACAACCTAGAGGCATATCAGATTTGAGAGACATTGTTGGTGAAGAGAAAAGAAGCGCTAAAGCAGAAGAATTTGTAGAATTTATGATGACATTGCATAAGGATGTAAAGCAGAAGTTGGAGAAAAGTAATCCGAAATATAAAGATGATGCAGATATATCAAGAAGACATAAGACATCTGAAGTTGGTGATGTTGTGATGGTTCATCTGAAGAAAGGAAGATTTCCTATTGGAACATATGGAAAACTGAAGATGAAGAAATTTGGTCCTTGTAAAATACCGAGGAGATTTGACAGTGGAAATGATTATGAAGTTGAATTACCTGATGACATGGATATATAACCTATTTTCAATATTTCAGACTTGTATGAATATCATGAACCTGATGAAGAAGTGACAATACCAAGTGATTATCCTAAGAAGAAGATAGAAGAAGTTGAGAAGATACTAAAATAGAGAGTTGGCAGAAGTACAAGAGGAAATGAGTACATGGAATATCTGGTAAAGTGGAAAAATAGATCGATTGAGGACTCATCTTGGATTTCTCAATCTAAGTTGGATTCATTTCAGGTTGGACCTGATACATGATTCAGGGAATCATTTCTTTTCAATCCCAGGTGTCTAATGCAGGAGCATCTTGGGTCCTTGGCAATCCCGCTCAACCAAAAATATGTTTACTTTCAATTCAATTTGTTCTTTGTCACTCAGATTCTATTGCTTGGCATCCTTGCCAATTTTCTGGGTCATGCTTTTGTTGTTTCTCGACTTTTCTTTTTTCGAGTGCTCTATTGCTCGGCTTTTGCTTTGCTGAGTTGGTTTATTTTGGAATTGGTGTTGGTGGCCGACTTCTTTATTTAATTTTTGTAACTGGGATCTATCTTGGGGATCCGTGTGGACCTAAATCTGGGTCTCACCTTTGTATTTGAGCAGCGACTACTTTCTTGGACTCTGGTATATATTCTTTTGTATGTTCTTAGTTTGGTAGCAAGTCTTAGAGCAAGAAAGAAAATGTTAGAATATTCAAGATCTGAGATCTTTGTTGTAAGAAGATAAAATTGTAATACACTTTGATGTATATGGCCATAACCAGGAAGGCCTTACAGCTTGACATGTATTGAGTTTGATTGATTAATGATAAGGATATCTGCATTTCTCTTCTCTCACTGTGTTGTTGTGTAATTTCGCATTGTATTTGCAAGGTGGTTGGTTTTGGGTGTGCCCTTGGCTCCGTCTCCTACCATCCTTGCATCACAAACCCTAAATATAGAAAAGAGACCCCTATTAAAAAATAAAGAGCTTTCCAAAAATGTCATAATTTTAAAAAGATCTTTTCATTTGTTCCTTAGGGAGCCATTTTCTCAAAATAGACTAGTTTTCATAAATTGACCAAATGAGCTATGATATTGCATCCAAATTTAAAACACAAAGAATGGACCCCTTATATAATTTAAATACCTTTCCGAAAATGTAAAAAATTATGAAAAATATGCTGATTTATGGCAAAAATTAATTTTTTATGAAAAATAAAGAAAAAATTGTAAAAACTTCATGATAGCTCAGAAAATTCTAAATTTTTTATTGAAGCTTCTCTGATATGTCGCCAACCTACAAAAACAAAATTCAGATTAAAAATCTAAGTCATTTGGGAGATATGATCAAATATTTGAAAACCTAGGGTTTTCATCTCCAAGCAAATCTGCACAAGGGGGTTTGCTCCAAAAATAATCAAAACCAACATGTAAAGGTGGGTTGCTCCACGGTGGGCGCCAAAAATGTGTGCTAAAAATGTGACACTTCTATGAGTAATTATATTCAAGATTGCTCAAGAATGAGGTCTCAAATGGTGACTCATAGCTCCTTATTCATAGAGTGCAAGGGTTTGTAATGGAGGCCCTCAGTTTAGACCTAGTTATGCCCATGCAAGTACACCATTAAATGAGAGATTTAAAGAGGAAGAGCAAGAATGCTAGTCTCTATGATCATCAAATATGCATGCAAATGATAATGAAAACTATTCTATATGATAACAATGCATGGAAGGAAACTAATCTATATGATAACAATGCATGAAAGGAAATATGAAAGCTTAATCTATGAAAGAAAATATAAATCTAAATTAACATGAAACTACTATAAATGGATTGCCATGGATGCATGAGAAGAAAACAAGAAGAGAAGTTGCATGGTTCAAGCTCAAATGCTCAAACTCTCCTCCAAAATCGCTCTCCAAACCTGCATCATAACAATAGCATAAAAGTGTATATCCAAATGAGGAGAGGTTTCCTTTTAAAGAGAAATGGATGGTAGAGATTAAGAGCTAAAAAGAAATGAGCAATGGTGGAGATTAAATCTTGATTGATCCATGTGCTCATATCTTCAAAAGGCAAAATCAAAGGCTATGATTAAGAGGCAAAAAGCCCACCACTTAGGAATATGTGTGAAGAAAAAGGAGCTTTATTTATTTCCTTTTTCAACACAAAGAGGGATTTAAGTGGGGATTTTATTTATTTAATTAAAAGAAGGATTTCTTTTAATTAAATAAGATTATTTTGTTTAATTAAAAGGGAGATTTTAATAAAATAAGATAATATTATTTAATTAAGAGAGATTTTAATTAAATAATATAAGATTATTTAATTAAAAGAGATTTTAATTAAATAAGATTATTGATGAAATGATCAAACCTTAGGAAATATTGAAATAATTGAATTAATTACGATTTGATCAAGTAAATTGACTTGAATTGAAAATGTTGAAAAGCATTGATTCGAGAATTTGATAATTGATAAATTGATTCTGTCATTTGATAAATTGATTCTGTCATTTGATAAATTGAAGAATGGAGGCCCACAGTCTAGGCGACCATTTTAGGGTGCATACACATATGTTTTGAAAATGATTCACAAGCTTTACACAATGCATTTTTTGTGTTCTATGTCATCACATTGCACATTATTCATCAAAAATATTGGTCAGACATCATTTTACCCGACTCAAAACTCACATTTTAACGTAATTAACTTGGTACAACTGTGTTTTCTCTTAAACACGCCTCTATTTCTTCACTTCTTCTACTTGATTCTTTCTTGATCTAACCAACCCATGCAAGTGATACATCATTTCAATAGAGGGATTTTATTCTTTTTCCTTCAATTTTGTTCCCGAGGGGGCATGATCACACTATAATCAATTAAATTCTTGCTCAAAACAATGTTAAAATGACTTCGTTATCAAAAAACTAAAGGCATGAAAGTTCCTTGACTAAGTCAGGACTATTGGATTGAAGGCTTTGGTTCTCACAAGCTAGATATCCTATGTCTACTTTATCTTAGATTCTTATTAAAAGCTCATGGCAGATTTATACTGACCTTTGTTTAACCAAGTTTGAAGTCAATATTATCAATTTTTGGATGACAATCAAGTTCAAAATTGGTATCTTTAAGATCTTTTCTTATTGACCTTTGTTCGATCAAGTTCAAAGTCAATTCTATTAGTTTAGTTTAATCAAGTGTGAGACTGATCTCATCAGGCATTTCGTTCGATCATGAGCGAAATTCTTAAACTTTCTGAGGTCAACATCAAAAAATTTCTTTGAATCAATGCGTTTCTCGCACATCTATTCAAAGAGGGACAAATGTAACCACCCTAATTTTGTCTTCTCTGACCATAGACTCTATTTTCCCTAAGTGTGATCATACCCCCAATTATGTCAAAACAATTCTTCAAATTACTGGCATAATTCATTCAAATCAAATTTAATCTCCTAATTGATTTAATCACTAAATTACATTAATTGCCTTATCCAAATCAACTCAGTTCTATCAAAAAAAATAAAAAACATGGCTAAGGTAATTAATTAGAAGGAATTAAATAAAATCCTAATTACACCTCATCACTTGCCAAAATCCAATCCCCTAGCCTAATTAAATTAATTAATTGGCTATAGTCCTAATTAATTATCAAAAGCAAACAAAATATTAAATAATTAATTTCCCCTATTATTGAATAAATTATTTATATAATTCATTTCATTAATATTCCCTTTAACCCCTAACCTAACATATCTCAACCACCATAACCTTAGGTTTGAACTAATCCCAACCTCTTCACCCATGCTAAGCCTAATTCTAATATTAATCCCATCTTAACCCACTTCCTAATGATGTCACATTCATATTTTTTTATTATTAGGAATTCAACTCATTCCAAAAAGTCCACATTCTCAAGCTCCACTTCCCTCAAAGTCCACTTTCTCAAGCTTGGACTTACACCCTCACCATACTTCATTAATGCTCTCATAAATGCATCATTAATGCATATACCCTCACCATGTCTCATAAATGCTATCCCTGATTAAGGCTCTTACACATGCATTTAATAGTCTTATCTCCCCTGTCACTCCTAATTTCTTCTATAAATAGAATGAGTTTTAAGCTCAATGAGCCCCTGATTTTGGATTGTTGAAAGCATTGTTATGTTGTTCATATTGTTAGAAATCTATGTTTCATTATTTATCTTTCATATTATTCATTGTTATAATCTCCATTTTTAGAGTTTAGAATGCATATTTCTTGAGCATGTAGATTAGTTTCATTTGAATCTTTCATTCTAGGTTGTATATTTCACTGACAAATGCATAATCTGAGGGCAATTATAACATTTTTTATAATCCTCCTAGATAGGAAGCAATAGGTCAATTTTAGTGATTGATATGCTTGCTAACCCTTGTTTTCACTAATACAATGACTTATTGAAGTGTTGTGTTCTAGCTACAGGAACCACAACATAACACACACAAAATGATCTTGAAAAAAATACAACATACATTTTAAAGATCCAAAGTTCATATAAATCATCTTTATTCTCAAGTGAATACCTCTTCAACAAAACTTCTCAATTCATTTTCATGTCATTTTGGACAAGATCTTGTCATATTAAATTGTATTTACAAAAGGACTAAACCGTGCTAAGAGAAGAGATACCCTATTTTAAAGAGACTCCTCATTCTCCTTATCAACCCTTTCAAGAAAGAAATCAAGAGGAAAAATTAGGAGAGATCTCAATGGCAACTAACACATGGTTTGAAGCTAATCACAATGGAGAAATCAATAATGACCATAATGAAGAATTGACCGAAGAAAAGGTCAATAAAGCATCTCAAAATCCTATGTTCGTGAAAATGATGAAATTTTTTATAGAAAAGGACAAGGATAGATATTTTCTAAACTTGGCTTAATTAGGAGTAAAACTTCCTCATAATTTTGACACATCCCAATTAACAACAGATGAGGAAGAAGATACTCATTTAAAATCCATGAATAAACAAATCAAATCCCTACAATCTCAAATGGATAGAATGAATAGATAGGCTTCCCCAAAATGATTCTCAATTGAAGCAATTTTCCCTTTTCCATTTGATAAAAACTTATTTATGAAACTTTTTCCCCAAAACATGGTTTTTCCTAGGTACGAAAAATATATGGGTACAACATATCCATAAGACCACATAAGGGAATTTGGCACCTTAAGCATGGAATTTCTACATGAACCTACCTATTTGATGAGGTTTTTTCCCCAAATCCTTGGTGGGTCAGCAATAGAATGGTTTTCAAAGTTACCTCCAGGTATAAAGACTTCTTAGGAATTAATATCCAAGTTTGTTAATCGATATTCCTACAACATCGAATGAGAAATTACCATGTTAGATTTATGCAATACCAAGAAAAACAATGGTGAAGCCTTTTTGATATTTCTAAAAAGGTGGAGAATAAGATTTGCCAAATAACCACGAAGTATACCTGAAAAGGAAAAAAATGGATATATTTATAAACATTTTGGTGAATATAATGAAATTAAAGTTACAACTTAATTGTCCACCAATTTTTGAAAAGGTGATAGAAAATGAAGTCCAAATAGAGGATGCTTTATCAGGAAGTGAGAAACTAAAGCTTTTCAAAGATAATAAAACCTTTTCAAAAAACAACAATACCTTCAACAACAATTCTTCAAACAAGACTAATAATGATAAAGCAAAGTTTTGGATGAAGAATAAGAACAAAAATTTAGTCAATGATGGAGTAGTGGAAGCTCACAATCTTAAACCAAAACCTTTCAATATTTCAATGGGTTTCACTAATTAGACTAATAATGTTAACCAATCCTCCAATAATCCTTTTAACAATGCAAATGCTTCCAAGAAAAATAAAGGAAGTGCAATCCTAAACCTAATTTTATGACTCAATTTACTCCAGGACCATGGAGAAAGTTTACTCCATTGGGGGAACCACTTGAGTAGGCCCTAAGAACACTTGTTGCCAAAAAAATTATAACTTTACCAGAGGTGAGACCATATTAACATCAAGTAAAGACATCATGGTGGAGTGATTTTAATAATTATGAATAACATCGTAATAAAGGGCACAAAATGAATGATTGTATGAAGTTGAAACATGTGTTCAAGACCTTATTGATAATGGTATTATTGAGGTTTATGGACCTAATAATAATGAATATCACACAAACTTTAAAACTCCTTTCCTAAATCATGAGAAGGGTGAATCTTCAAAGACTAATCAATACAATCAAAAGGGAGATCATAAGGTAAATTTTTCTCACACCTGTGACAATACAATGAATTCTTTATCTAGTTATGAGAACACCATTCATGTCATAGTGATCAAAGATAAACAAAATAAAGATCCTGCTAATGTCATCACTCGAGGGAAGAATCAAAAGTGATTCTACCTAGAACTTCCAATGTTGTGACAATAACTAATACTTCATCATTTCCTTCCAAGACCTATAATTTGATGGATCAACTTCAAAAAAATCCCGTACAAATTTCAATTTTGGAGTTGTTAAAACTATCACCCACACATAAAGAGATATTGGAAAAAAATTTGGTAGATACAACGGTTCCTACCGATCTAGATGTGGACCAATTTCATAAAATGGTTAGTCATCTTATTGCACCAAATTTCCTATCCTTTTCAGAGAAAGATGACATGTCCTTAAATCATCCACAAAATTTTCCCTTGCATATATAAGTCCTAATCCAAAAGCATATGGTCAAAAGAGTCCTAATTGATGGAGGTGTTGGCCTAAACATTTGTACTCTAAATTTGGTCAAATCCTTGGGCTATTCTGAAGAATCAGTGGATCCAAAAATAAAGATAACTATTAAAGCATATGATGATGATGAGAGATCTTCCAAAGGAATGGTCATTTTACCTGTTCAGGTAGTACCTATTAAAAAAGAAACTATTTTTCAGGTACTTTATCTCAAGTTGACCTACAACATATTATTGGGAAGGCCATGGATACATGAGATGAAATCCATTCCATCTACCTACCATAAGTATTTGAAATTTCCTTATTTTGAATAGGAAATAACTATCAGCAGGGATCTTAACCCATTTCAATAATGCAATCATATCAAACCGGTTACAGATTCCTTTGTACCCCATAATAATGAGGCTTCTACATCTACGTCACATTCAGAACAAACTAAGGAGGAAGTTCCTATAATAAATTCACCCTCCACATCAAAGGATAAATAAGATACAAACGATAATCCCACTACCTCAAGTCATGAAAAAAATATTCCTTTTCTCTCTAACAAAGGTAAGGAAAAAGTGAGTTTTCTAAACACAAATGAAGAAAACCCTAATTCCTCAACATCAAATTATGTCATTCAAGAGGGATCACAATTAGAAAGAGAAGAGGAAAAAGTGGAACATTACAAGAAGATGGAAACCACGATGAAAAACTTTGAAAAACAATGCAGGATAAAGCTAAAATGAGTTGGAGAATATTCTATTTCATTAATGGATATGCCAACTTCCCTTAAATCACATGGAAAACCCTTGGTCATACTCAATCAAAAAATTCCTCACAAATATAATGATAATTTTGTTAGAGCCACTACTCCAGCAGAGATAGAAGAAGACAATAATATGTTATAATGGTTATCCAAAGACGAGGAAGGAACAAGTGATAGTGTGTGACACATTAGTATTCCCACACATCAATATGGGAAAGGATTTGATATCATGCAAAAGCTGGGTTACAAAGGAAGAGGATCTTTAGGAAAAATAAATAGAGAGTTGTTAGAACCTATAAAGCCCCCATGGAGGTCAAGTGAGGAAAAATAAGGAATATGATATCATGAGCAAGGTAATGGTCTAAATAATTTCACTAATCCTTATGAACACATTAATATGTTGGATTCAAAAAGTGAAGATGATTCAAATGAATATGAATGGGATTCATTGTCAGAGGCATCTTGTCATGATAAAAATGTAGATGTTATTCATTCTTACACTTCTACACCAAAGTAAATTCCAAGTACAAACCAAGAATGGGTAGGAGAGCCTTATGTGCCCTCTTTCTTAGGAAAATCTAGCTCTAGGTTTAATGTACAATAGTTTTTCCCACAAGAAACTCAAGAGGACTCTAGTGAGGGAGATTTTGATCCTAGCTCTATGAACCATCTTGAGGAAACACATGTCATTGAGTTGCATGATACAATGTATGAACCTGCAAAAAAAATCATGAACCTAACTCCCATTGATCTAAATTTACCAGTTGATCCTTTACCCCTTGTTCATCCTGAATTCATTGATTGGGACCAACTTGAGATAAATGATATACCAGAGTTCCAAGACAATCATGCCATATATTTGTACCTAAATGTGGTTGAATATTCCTCCACCAATGAATCATATCAAGAGGCAAAAATGGGGGGAAATGTCAAGTTTCTTAGTCATCAAGAGAAAAATAAAAACATAAAAAACAATAAAAGATCTAGTGGTGAAAACTACCATGTGGAAGTGCTAGATCCAAAAATAGTAAAAATAAATGATGTATCCAAAGGTGAAAACCCAATTGTGGCACCTAAGGATGTGAGACTTGACATTTTACCTAACCACCATGAAGAAAGATTCGTTGTCTTGATAGATCTAATAGAAAAGATCAACATTGGAACAAAGGCAGAACTAAAGGTTATTCATTTAGCTACATCTTTATCTATAGAAGAAAGGGAGAATTTCATTAACTTTTTCAAAGAAAGACAAGTGAATTTTTCATGGTCCTATGCCGATATGCCAGGATTGGAACCGAATATAATAATGTATCATCTCAACATAGCTCCAGGGGTTAACCAGTAAAGCAAAAATTGAGAAAGATGAATCCACATGTGGCATTATTGGTTAAAGCAGAGTTAAAGAAACTCTCAGACACAAGATTTATTTGGTCTATTGCATATGCATCTTAGATCTCCAACAGTGTCCCTGTTATCACCTAAATAGTGCACCCTATTGAGTTAGCCTCAGCCTACCGGTGAACATGGGATGATTTCATAAAGTGTTGGTATTTAATAAGCTTAAATCAAGCTCCAGATTGAAAGGGCTGGCTCCCTAGACACTTCACCTAAA
This sequence comes from Thuja plicata, assembly GCA_018584345.1. Classification (NCBI taxonomy): domain Eukaryota; kingdom Viridiplantae; phylum Streptophyta; class Pinopsida; order Cupressales; family Cupressaceae; genus Thuja; species Thuja plicata. The sequence goes on along the minus strand of MU224855.1, from coordinate 860,931 downwards.
AACTAAACTCTTTGCAAGGAAAAGGGAGAAAGTGAATAAACATGCAAAATAAAATCTAACTTTAAAAGGGTGATGCACCAATATTGCTTTACTGGAAAACATAACAAATCATCACAAGCCTACTCACAACTAAATCTTTTCATGAAAAAATCAGTTTTGAATGTTTCTAAATCAATGCTTTATGGGAAGACTTTAAAGGTAAACTCTAGGAAGGAAAGATTGAACTCTTCACAATTTTAGAGCTTTTAAATACACAACCCACAACCTACATAATACATATCCCTGCATAAAGGTATCTCACATATTTTCATATTATCAAAGAAAGGATAACCCTTTTATAGAAAATAACGTGCAAACTTGCTCTCATACACAATATTCAGATAACTAAGAAGGCACAAAAAATTATTTATTTGCAAACATGCAATCATCTGTCATAATAAATCCAGTACTCGGTTACAAAACTCAGAAATAACTTTGTCCAGGATCCAAAAAAAATCACAAGGCATGAATAAAACTGGTAAGAACTACCTCAAAATGAGGCCAAAAAATGAGTTATAGGGCCCATAAACCCTAACTCGGATCTCCTAAAAAAAGCCAAAAAAATTGCCTAAAAAAATGCCAAACTTTTAACAAAAGGAGAAAACTTAGCCTCCAAGCCAACTCCAACCGCAAACACCACTGAATCTGGGATAAAAATGGAAAAAAATCCCCCAAAACTGGCTTTTATTGACTTTATACATTACTCACAATATTAAATTAATAAGTTTTAAAAATATATATATTTTTTATAAAAAACTGAATTGATATTTAATTTCATTTTAATATATTAAATATAATATTTTAATTATAAATAATATATTAAAGCGGAATGGGAATAAATCTTGTATTATATATTATAGTTTATTTATAATTTATATCTAATAGATTTTACAAATCTATTAAAATATAAATCGTAAATAAATTACAATATATAATATATTTTAATAAATCGAGTAATTATTTTTACCTTCTAACAAAATTTGTTAATAATTTACATTTAATAGATCTTTACAAATCTATTAAAATATAAATCATTCACAAATTATATGCTAGAATACAAAGCTAATTACTTGGTTCACTCCAAATACCAACTTGTTGTTTATAAAAACATATATACTTAAAACATATTAATGCAATATCTATGAGTAATGTAAAAGCAATAAACCCAAACTTTGAAAAATTCATGAAGTTTGAAATCTGCTCCATAAAACACTATCTCGAACCCCCAAAATTACTCACAATTTTACTTTGCTTTTTCGAAACCTCTGGAGAGCTCTGCTATTCAACGGCAAGGGTTTAAGTGGAATTGTTCCACAAAAATGGCACCATTTTTCTGCAATACTGGGCACTTTTGAGCATTTTCTGAGACCTTTGCTGGACTTCCTCCTCTGCTGAGGAAAATACTGCTCTACCCGCCGACTGTGGAAGATTTGATATTCTTTTGAAGCTACAACTGCTACTCCACCATGCTGGGGCTGTGATCTTTCTCCTTCCTTGAAGGTAAGGCTCCTTCAAAAATCTCCATGACTGAAACAATGATGGTTTTCAATGAATTTTCTTCTTTCCTCTCCTCCAGCCGTGGGTATTGAAAAGATTTTTTCTGGGTTGTTTTGGGAAAATCTGAATCTCTAATTGTCATAAATTAAGAACCACAAATTTTGAAGATGGGTATCTCTCTTTTCATACTCACAGCTTTGTATTTTTCAATTCTAATTCTAAGCCGCCATGGTAATTGGGTTTTTCCTAATTTTTTAGACTTTGCTGAGAAACTTGAAGCTCTTTCAAAATTTTAAGATCCAGTTTATGAATGCGACCTTTGCTTGCAATTTTGTGGCTCCACTAATCTGCAATTATATTCAATTATACTCATGTGAATTAAAAAAAATTCCCATAGCTCTTGTTGCATATAGATGATGAAACATCTATTGCTCATGTACATCTCTGATAATTTTTTCATTCATGTTGTATTATCTTGTATTTACCCTTCATACTGGTTAGCGCCTGCTGTAAAAATTTATTTATGAAAACTTCTTGAATGTTGGTTCGTTATATCTGGATGTTGCATCATGCTGACACATTACAAATTACATTATGTTGCATTTATTGTATAATTACTACAAAAACATTATTTTCCCTTTAACTTCAATCATTTCACCTTTCTATCTATTCAATTTCTGATTGATCTGTTCCTTCATGTCCATACATCCAAGCTTGATGAAGCACTAAGAACATTATTTCTCATGTGTCTGTCTTCGTTGAACTGCAACTATGTCCTTCAATAGTGTTGATTACTTTGTTGAAAATCCTGCTAATCCATGTTGATCTGCATTTATCTGAAAGCATTGCCCTGTAGATGTATGCACCTGGATATCTATCATTATTTCACTCTGCTTCAACTCATTTACCAACACACATTGTAAAATTTTACCTCTTTGGGCTGGAGGTATTTGGATGTATGAATGTTACAGATATTTACTAAAGGCCCTTTGTACTGTTGCTGCCCATGCACCTTTTTTGATATCAATTTCTCTCATAATTTCACTTTGTATTGTAAACTGTACTTGCCTTTTCAGCTACCAATACATAGCTATTTTTCCTTTTCAGAGTAATCCTTTGAAGCTATTGTTTCATATATATGGTGAAAAATCTATTACTCATATATATCTCTGCAACTCTCTTTGTTCTTTCCTTAACAAGTATGTTGAAAACAACACTATATATTTGATCATTTCTGACTCTTTAGACACAACCCTAGTCAATTTACATTGCCATACTATGAAGTGACACATTCCAGTTGTAATATCTCATGTAGCTGAACCTTTCCTGCAACAACTTTGTACTCCATGTAACTTTAGGTAATTTCCCCATGAAGTAGACTCTTTTTCCATATCATTCCATTCATCCCCTATTCTCTGATGCTTCAAAGTGCTCCCAACCAGACTGTAAACTAGTTTTCCCAAGGCCTCAATAATACAAAGAACTAAACCCTCTGAATGTTTCTTCAAACCTGATGAACCCTCAAACCAAACAAGAAGGTTTCATCACATGACTTAATGTCCCTTCAACCGTTCATAAATTAGTCTTATGCTGCTCCAACCAGAAGGTTTCATGACATGGTATCACGTCCCTTCAACAGTTTAACTTGTCTTCAATCCACTTCATAATTTAGCTGGAAGGTTCCATACTTGTAGCATATGTATGCTCCTTCCAAAGCCTCCTTAATCATGGTCTTTGCCTCTACTTGTCTCATCCAGACGGTTTCACACCTGTAACTTGAGTGTGTCCCTTCAACAACCTACTATGTCATCATACCTGTACCTTCACACTTAAACAAATTATTAGCATAAAAAACATTTTTTGCAGCCTTGTTCCTTCTTTCTTCTCTTTTGACTTCTGCATTTGTATATATAGAGTAGTCATGCATATTGAGTTTTGATGAGTTGATGTGACCCTGAGCTCAGTGAAAACTGACATCATTTATAATTCATTGTTTGTAGGAGTTCTGTGTTGATAGAGCACATGAAGTGTTCATAGAAGGAGACCAGTCATGTTCATATGGGGATTCATCATTCAAACAGGCAATGATGGGTCCCTTCTTCACCTCTTTACTTTATATGCATGTATACTTTGTATATGCACTTTACCTCATGCATTCTTTATGCTTCTTTGAGGGTTATCTCCATGGCTTGTGTGGAATCTAAAATTTGTATAAAATGCTTGAATTTCATTCTTGCTCAGTCAAAGGAAATTCATGATTATTCTTGCATGACAGATGCATTGGATAACTGTAATAAAGTAGTATGATTTTGTATTTCTGCCTTTCCCGAAAAGAAATGTATCTTTTAAAAGAATGTGTCAAATTTCTTTCCTCTCTATTTGATTAGTAAATTAACATGTTTCCTTCCTTTTAGAGTAATCAGCTATAAATGAAGGGAAAATTGTCATATACTTGCATTTCTTTTGCTGAAAACCAGTTTAACCTTAGAACATTTAGGCAAAAAAGATGGCCATTTAGGACCTAGATCATTTTGAACTAGTCTCATTAGATTTGTGGATAGGTAGTGCAAAAAATGTGAACAGTCCCTGTTTCCAAAAGTGACAAAAGCATAAGGATTTGCACTGAATTTAGGGATTTAGATAAAGCATGTCCCAAAGATGATTTCCCACTTCCTAACATTGATACTATAGTAGATACGAAAATGTGACATTATATGTTTTCCTTAATGGATGGGTTTCATGGCTATAATCAAATAAAGATAGCTCTAGAAGATCAAGATAAAACAACTTTTACATGTCCTTGGGGTACCTTTTGCTGGAATGTGATGCCATTTGGTCTTAAAAATGCAGGGGCAACCTATCAAAGGGCTATGAATACCATATTCCATGTCATGATGCATACATTTATGGAGGACTATGTAGATGATACTCTTGCAAAATATTATACCAGAAAATAACATCTACCCATACTTGATAAAATATTCACAAGATTGGAAAAATTCAATGTAGGGATAAATCCTAAAAAGTGTACCTTTGGTGTTCAATCTGGAAAATTATTGGGATCTATTGTTTCATCAAAGGGAATAGAAATGGATCCTGCTAAAGTTCAAGCCATTATGGAAATGGGGGCGCCAAGAAATATTAGCCAATTGAGGTATTTGCAAGGAAGGCTACAATATATTAGAAGATTCATATCCCAAATGGCAGAAAAATGTCATTCCTTTACTCAATTATTGCACAAATATATCCTCTTTCAATGGGATAGTAAATGTGAAGAGGCCTTTTATCTTTTAAAGAAATACTTGGAAAATCCTCAATTTCTAATGGCTCCAATACTAGGAAAACCTTTAATTCTATACATCTCCACAACTAAAAATTCAGTGGGGGCCCTCTTAGCACAAGAAGGTGACAAAGGAAATGAAAAAGAAATCTACTATATCAGTAGAACTTTAGTAAAATATGAGCTCAATTATACTTGTGCAGAAAGAGCATGCTTAGCAGTCATATTTGTGTCTCAAAATATTTGACATTTCATGCTTGCACATAAAATCCATGTTTTTGCTAAAGTAGATCCACTCAAATATCTTCTTAGAAAATCAAATCTCGTAGGGAGGTTAGCCAAGTGGTTTATGGTATTGAGTGAGTTTGACATTGAGTATGTGGACCATAAATATATTAAGGGACAAGTTATTGCAGATCAACTAGGAGAATCACCACTCTCAAGTTAGGAACCTATTCAAGTGGAGTTTCCAGATGCAAGTATCCTTACTAGTGAGCCAAAGACATGGAAGTTATACTTTGATAGATCCTATAATCAACATGGCTCAGGGTTAGGAGTTCTCTTTATTACACCCCAAGGTTGCACGATCCCCAAATCATTCAAATTCATATTTCCTTGCACCAATAATATAGCAGAGTATGAAGCTCTTATGATAGGACTCAAAATGGATTTAGAATGGAGGATTATAGAAATAAAAATTAATGGAGATTCTCAATTAGTCATCCATCATATTAATGATGAATTCCAAACTAAAGATGACAAGATCATGCCTTATAAAAGGATGATTGATGATTTCAAAAATTAGTTTGTATTGATCACATTTGAGCAAATCCCTAGAGCATAGAACAAAGCTGTTGATGCCATGGCCACACTAGCTTCACTATTACAAATACATGATCAAGGTAATAGAAATGAGTTCTTAGTGGAGGAATTAGTACAACCTGCATATGAACATCATGACTCCCAAATAATTTTCCTACTTGTGGGTCATGACTCTACTTGGTATGGTCCTATTTATACCTATCTCAAATATAAAACCTTACCCTTAGACCAAAATCAAAATGAGAAATGAAACCTTATACGCCAAGCCTCACAATTTACCCTTATTGCTGACACATTGTATCGCAAAGGTATTGATGAAATATTACTTAGATTTCTAGAGAGCGAGGAATCAAAAACTGCTTTACATGACATTCATGAGGGGATTTGTGGGTCACACTCGAGTGGATTTACCTTAGCAAAGAAACTTCTTAGGATGGGGTACTACTGACTAAGCATAGAAAAAGATGCAGGCCAATTTGTGAAAAAATGTCAAAAGTGCCAATATCACAGGAGCTTGATACATGTTCATCACAGGAATTACATCCCATTACTACACCTTGGCTTTTATTTCAATGGGGTTTGATTTGATAGGGATGATATATCCTCCTTCTTCTAATGGGCACAAATACATTATCATTGCAACTGAGTACTTTACAAAATGGGTGGAAGTTGTACCCTTAACAACTACAATTGGAAAACAATTTACATGTTTATCCTAAACCACATCATTTGTAGATATAGTATCCCACGTGCACTTATCACCGATAATGGAAGACAATTCAAAAATAAGGATGTTAAGGAGTTATGTGAAACATTTAATATTACTCAACATTTTTCTTCCATCTATTATCATCAAGGTAATGGAAAATTATAAGCCTCTAATAAGGACATTCTAAAAATCCTCAAGAAAATAGTTGATGATTTGGGTAGGGATTGGCACATTCAGTTAAACCCAACACTTGGGCTTATAGAGAAAGCATCAAAACACGTACTGGGGCCGCACCTTTTTATTTAGTGTATAGAACCGAAGCAGTTTTACCATTAGAAGTGGAAACTCCATCCTTAAGAGTTGCATTACATGGCATCCTGACCAATGAGGAGTATAGAGTGTCTAGATTGGAAGAGCCATAGTTACTAGAAGAATATCAACATCAATCTTATAATCATCTTCAAGTGTACCAAAAGAGAATGTCTCATAACTATAATAAAAAGATCAAACCTCGAGCCTTCCAAATAGGTGATCTTGTCCTAAGAGAAAATCCCAGAAACCAATCAGAAAGGGAAAAGAAGGGTAAATTTGAGGCAAACTGGCTAGGAACCTTTGTAATTACATCATCCTATGTGAAGGGAACATACAAATTATTTGATTATGAAGGAGATGAGCTTCAAGAACCCATCAATAGCATACACTTAAAGAGGTTTTATACCTAATCAAATGAAAGAGTATATGTTGAAAGAGTATAAGAAGAGAGAGCATCAGATGGAAAAGCATCATGTTGTATATAAGTTGAAATTGATCTAGAGAAAAATCCAAAAAAATTTGGTGCAAACCTAGCAATAGGCGCATTGGTAGCAAAAAATGCAAAAAATTATAAAATGTGCCTTGGTGAAAACTTATCAATAGGCACCTTGGTAGCAAAAAAATTAAAAAAGAGAAAAAAAAGTGCAATAAATCCAAGTGGTGAAAACCTGGTAAATAGGCGCTACTTTCCCTAAGTCAAGCATAGTTGCATTGCATTTATATTTTCCCATCCTTGTATATACCCCATTGCATTGCATCATTTGTACGTAGTCATAATAAAGTCTCCAAGATGCATTTGTATATAAAAGCTTCATCATGGTATTTGCAAGTTGTCTTGGTTCATTATCATTGACAAATCTAATTAGGGGCACAATTCAGATTCCAAGAGCTCAGTGGAGAACAGACACAAGTGAGCTTTAAAATACCTTCATAAAAAAAATCAAGAATCACAATCTTTGACACTTATCGATTGATCCAAATAATCAAATTGCTATAAATCCAAACATATAACTCATCTCAAATTCAAAGGCTAAGAAATCAAATGCTAAGCTGATACATCAATCATTATGAACAAAGGATCAAAATTGGATGGATATTTTTCTAAGGAAATGGACCAACAAACAAATAGCAAAGTTAAGCTCAATGATGTTTCTTTATTTTTTATATCATGTCTTTTTAGCCTATCACTGATGTGTTGAAATAGATATGCAATGATGGAGACATGATGTTTTTTAGATTTCTTCTTGTAAGGTTGATTCCTAGATATATGCAAGTTTGTCTAATGACATGATCATCAAAGAATCATCAAAGACATTTGTCTATCACTAGGGATCATACCTTTATTTTTTATGCAAACACATACCTTGGCCATTTAGATTTTTCATATCATAATGCCAAAATCAACTTGCAACATTGAATCTGATGAAATTGGTATTCATACTCTCATGGTGGGGGCAATATTACTAGTGAGGGTTGTATTGATGAGTTAGAACTTCAATGATGGTAGTGTTCACATTGAATCTGATGAAATAGGTATTCATACCATCATGGTTTAGAAATATCACCAGTGAGGGTTGTACCAGTTTCCAAATGGTTTACCAAAAAGACTCAATGATGATACTTGCAAAAATAGCAGTCTGTTAAAAAGTGACAACAATTTAAGGTTGCATATATATATATATATATATATATATATATATATATATATATATATATATATATANCATATATATATATATATATATATATATATATATATATATATATATATATATATATCATGCACACATCTTGTATTATGGGATTTCTCAAGGAAAGGGGGTTCCAACATCCAAGTCAAAGTATCAAGAATTCTTCTTTCGATGGAATATGTGGGACTTTACAAAAAACAATACATCTCATTTACATTTCACAAATTGCATTCATTAGGGGAATTTTCATATACATTTAGGAACACTTTCATTTTTAGGATCATTTTATTCATCATCATTTATGATTATATTATATATCCTCATTTAGGTGCATTTTATTATCATTTAGTTACATTACATATTACCCAAATCATTAGTTACATTAACATTATCCATAAGCATTACATCATTATAAATCACCATCATATTTATAAAGCATTGCATTATCACCTAGAATCATCACATCCATATTGTGCATCCATAAAAAAAGATAAAACATCATTTTCCATACATTTTAGGGTATCCATACATAAACATCAAAAGTACAGTATCTTCATACATACATCCTACATAAAAAACCACAAAAACATGCATATAGATAAAATCATATAAACTACATTCATCAAAATGTCTCTTAGCATCATCATAAATAATCAAACTCATAAAAGTCCACATATAATGACATCAAAGAAGAACATCATAAAAAGTAAGGGGTAAGGTCTCTGCAATGTCCAAAAATCACAAGTATCTACATCACAAAGGTACACATCTAGATATATAAATAGTACATCATCAAAAGTGATACATATGTCCTCCTCAAAAATTTGATACAATCAAGAAGATCTAAGCATGACTATCTCCTAACTCTATCGGGTGACCCATCAAAATATGGCCACTTGTACCTGCACCTACACTTGTACCTATACCTACACTGGTTGATGGTCCTACACCATCACCTATCACTACATCTAGTCCCCTCAGAGGTCTGAGCGATGGCCTTGATACACCTCTACTCTCAACCTTCCGTGAAGTACCACCCCTGACACTCTATGTATAAGAACAAGCACTCTGACCTGCTGGAAATAACTCATGATATAGAGTACAGTAAAACTCCCCCCTCCAAATCTCCTCTCGTATATCTCGAATGGTCTGGCAAGTCATACCATCTCTATTCACCTGCTCCAACCACTGGGCTATATCCTCTTCTACTTCTCGTTGTTGTATAGCATGATCTCTCTGAGTCCTATTAGTTGCTAACTCTGCCTCCATGGTATTAATCTCATGATCTCTCTGTGACCTAGTAGAAGCTAACTCTTCCTCAAGCTTTTGAATTCATCCCTACAATAATATGATGTCTTCTAGCATTATAACCAACTCCCCATGTAATATCTGCATATCCTGACCTAGGATACCTCTCTGCAAATCCTGTCCTGCACCCTGTACTATACCAGACTTAGCTCTGTGACCTACCTATCCATGATTTGGAAACAAAAATATCCTCCTCTTTGCAGCAGCTCCATCATGATCACTATCATCTCCTACATGATCACTCTCATCTCCTCCATGATCACTGAAATCTCCCCCATGACCACTATCATCTCCTACATGGTCATCATCATCACCACCAGCTCCTTGACCAATCACTCTACCACCTCTCCCTCTCACTTTTATCACTAGGACATCATATGATCCTGCACCTTCCTCCTCTATGTGATCTCTCCATCATCATCCATATCTTACTGGTCGTCAAGGTTGATCCTCATCATCATCATCACTCTCCCAGGTAGGCACTGGCTCATCTTATGAAGATAGACGTGGAAAGGGATGTTCTAAAAACCACTGTGTATACTCCTCCATCACACTAGCATCCATCACATCATCCTCATAATCCCAAGCAAATGGAACTAAAGTGAAAAACTCATCTATATCTCCCTCAAAGGATGCACATGGTCCCCAGGCAAGTTTCTCCTTTTAAGTACATGCATACATAGCTAGTCCCTGGGGAAAATCCTGTGTCCATCCAAACTATCACCATACTCTGGTAATGATTAATCTCTCAATAATGTAAGGTGTACAACCAAGTAACCATCTTGATGTGAAAATGTAAAATACCTCTTGCAGTCTTCATGCCACTCCTCACATCCTCGATAAGGTCTCCAACAGACAATATCTAGATCATCAAGTTGTCTCCTCTAGTACTCTAACTTTCCATGCTTCAACTGGATAAGAAAACCATTATATCCATAGATGAAGGACTAAACCTCCTCTCATGATCTCTCTCCAAATAGTCAGGGCACTAGAAGATGCTCCCATACCTAGATCTATAACACTATGACACCCGCTGATAAAGCTGCTACACTCTCATAAACCACCTGATGCAGCTCATGATATAAATGTGCTAGAATGCATGTTCCCCAAGTGAAGTGGCATGGTCTCGCAAGCATATCCTCCAATAAGAAACCCCACCCAATGTGAAATCCATGTGATCTTCGATTTGGAATGAGGAATCCTCCAATCAAGACTGAGAGAACTATAGGAAGTGGGGCAAACTATCTCTGCATCATCATATCCCAAGTCACTGTGTAGCCTCTAATTTGATCATCATCAAATACTCGATGTATAGCGACACCATCATCATACATATCAAAGTGTACTAACTCTCCCATAAATGGGATCCACAAAATCTGGTATATGTCCTCCAGTGTGATAGTCATCTCTCCGGTGGGTAGGTGAAAGGTATTATGGTCACTATGCCACCTCTCTACAACTACTATCAACAATCCCCGATTAAGTCAAATCTGGGACATACTCAACAAATATCCTAACCCACATCATCTGAACATGCATCAATCCTTTGGGGATAAATATGTAATCAATGACAATGGTTTATGGTATGCCACCCTCATATTCATCTTATCTAGCTGAACCTGTTAGAGTCAGACAATCCACCATCAATTTTAGATCAATTATCTCAAGTCAATCATATCCTATTCTCTACCTACTCATATGAGATTTACAAGATCTCCGTGAGTGAAATTTTTTTTTTCATCTCTATATCATGAGGATGAAAAAAATTATTTTATATCTTATGGGGTTGACATCAATAAAACATTGATCTATTCTTGATTATCCTACACTGACTTACATTCTCACATGCATCCATTCACTCAAATTTTGAAAACAAACAACAGTCACAAATTTTATGCCAAATCATTCTTATCACGTAAATTGAGACATCATTACGCATCTCTAATCTACAAAGAGACATGATAGTCAACAATCAACGAGCATAAAAAAATTGATAACAAAATCAACCACTTGACGAGAGAAAACAAATGATGACATTAGTTGGAAAGCTCAATCGTCAATCAGACAATCGAACACATCAAAAAAATTGAAGTTATCAATGACAAAAAATCAATCCCCATATTGGAAATCAAGTTTGATGACTAGATCTAGAGTTAGAGATGAAATTTGTTTGATTTCTCAAGTTGAACCAAAAACTACTGATGACGCATGTAGAGATGAATCCTGGACTAAAGCTATGGAAGAAGAACTTGAACAGATAAAGAAAAACAATACTTGGGAATTGGTTACAAGACCTATGAACAAAATTGTGATAGGAACTAAATGGGTTTTCAGAAATAAAATGGATGAGGAAGGAATAGTGGTAAGAAACAATGTTGTATTGGTGTGTAAGGAATACTCACAACAAGAAGGCATAGACTATGAAGAAACATTTTCTCTTATTGCTAGGTTGGAAGCTGTGAGATTATTTCTTGCTTATGCTGCACATAAAGACTTTAAAGTATATCAGATAGATGTGAAATCAACATTCTTGAATGGTGATCTAGAAGAAGAAGTATACATGGAGTAACCTGATGGTTTTCCTTTGACGAATGATGAAAACATGGTTTGTAAGTTGAAGAAAGTGTTGTATGGACTGAAACAAGCACCGAGAGCATGGTATGCAAGACTGGATAAGTATCTACTTCGTCTTGGTTTCAGAAAAGGTAATGCAGATAGTAATTTATATTTAAGAACTGATGAAGATGGAATCTTAATCATAGAAGTTTTTGTTGATGATATAATTTTTGGAGGCAATAATAAAATGAGTAAGAAGTTCTCTAAAGAAATGGAAAATGAATTTGAGATGTCAATGATTGGTGAAATAAAAAAAATTCTTGGTTTGCAAATCAATCAGAGTAAGAATGAGATTTTTATATCTCAGACCAAGTATCTTAAGGAAATGTTGAAGAATTTTGGAATGGAAGATTGTAAACCTGTTGGAACACCTATGGCGACTAGATTCAAACTGACTAGTAATGATGAGACTCAAAGTGTTTTTCAGACAAAGTATAGATCTATGATTGGTGATCTACAATATCTAACTCACACTAGACCAGATATTACCAATGCAGTTGGAATTGTGGCAAGATATCAAATAGATCCTAAAGAAACACATCTTTCTGCTATGAAAAGAAATTTTCAGATACCTGAAAGGAACAACTGAATATGGATTATGGTATGAAAAATTAGATGATTTTATTTTGCAGGCTTATACTGATGTTGATTGGGTAGGTAATGTGGATGATAGAAAAAGTACAAGTGGTGGTGCATTTTTCCTTGGGAAAAGGTTGGTTTCCTGGTTAAGTAAGAAGAAGAGTTGTATTGCTCAGTCTACTGTTGAATCAAAGTATGTTCCTGCTGCAATAAATTGCACACAAGTTGTTTGGATGAAAAAAATGTTGAAGGACATTGGAATAATTTTTGAAGAGCCAGTGGTTATCCATTGTAATAAAATAGCATAGTGAATATGTTGAATAATCCTATTATGCATTCAAAGAATAAACATATTTCTATTTAGTATCATTTTTTGAGGGAGAAGGTAGTAGAGAAAGAGATTAAACTAGATTATATTAGTACAAAGGAACATATAGAAGATATATTTACAAAACCTTTGCCAAAAGATGCTTTTGAGTATCTCAGAAGCATGATTGGGGTCAGAGCCCCTCCTTGTGATAATTAATTGATATAGATATGCATCCGTCCAGTGGCTTTTAGAGCTATATCATTTTCTGTACTTTATGTATGGATCTACTCCTTAGGCAGAGTGATCATAGGAACACTAGAGCACATTTGGGTGATCTTGCACCTGGTTGTTGGAAATGGAGATTTGAAAAAGATACACCTTATAGAATATTACATATGAGTTATGACACCCTTTTCCATTGTTGCCAAAGGGGGAAGGATTCTATGTGAAAATCCCTACTATTTTGGGGAGATTTGTGTTAAGGATATTGAGAAGATTGTATTGACAGAGAGTACTTTTGGGTTGATGGATTTTCCAATATGTTTCCATAAATGTGAAAGGGGGATATTGTTGGATGATATCAGATTTGGATACTATTCATGCTATTGATATTCATGTTTTGTCACTGATGTCAACATATGTTTCTATGGAGAGAACAGACTGGTTACTTGACTGGCAGAACTGTACAGACACTATACAGATGTTTCAGAATGATCAAAGTTGGTTATATGAAGAAGGATGTGTGTTGACCTTATTCCTAAGGTTGCTTGGATTTATGTTGCATATTGAGGATGTTACAGTTGTTTTAAGGAAGACTAGTTTCTAGATTGTACCTGTGATGCTTGATAGAGAAGGTCTCTGTGTTTTGGGTATATCTTACAGACGAAGATATTTGAGGTGATGTGAGATTATTGGATGATAGAGGACATATTGAGGAATGTTGGGTATTGATCAATTGTCATGAGCATGTTGGTGATGTCAACTGTGGTGTGTATTCTCGAGGAGACCTATTTGGTGGTCGACTTCAGACATGTAGCGTGTATTATGAATTGTGAGCATGGATTGTGGAACTTGGAGCATAACTGATGGATTGTATTTGATGTTGACTTGTTATAGGTATTGTGTGTATCTTAGCAAGGGGTTAAACAATTATTTGTATATTGGGAAAGCCTAATTGGCCAACCTAATTAATTATTTATTTATTTGGAAAGCTTAATTGGCTGACCAAATGAATTATTGTAAAAGGGTATATATGTGAGATCTTTTCTTTTGAAAAGGAAGAGAAGTGAAAGCTGTGAGGCTTGTTTTGCTGCTGGATGTAGAGAAGAGTTTGTGATAAAGATACTTCATTGGAACTGACCAAGAAAATATAGTTGCTATCAGAACAGTTCACTAGATTGTATATTTCCTATATACACTTGTTCGAATTGTGAATCCTTGAGGGTGTCTTTGACCTTCTTTGGGCAGTGAGCCTACTATTTTTCTTGACTCCTAACATGGTATGTCTCCTAACAAGGACTGTGTACTGTAATGTTGTAATAAGCTCCTAACAGAGCTAAATCTTTTAACAGGGATACTATACTTTCAGTACATTATTTGTGGGTGCTAATTCCCACTGGGGTTTTACCTTTAGCAGGGATTCCTCGACAACAAGTATTGTGTTATTATGTTGGCATTTACTGTGTTATCATTTGTATTGCAGTTTTGGTTTATAAACTTCAAAGTTTAATATTCTATATCACAACTGATTCACCCCCTCTCAGTTGTTTTGTGGACTGTTATTCCTAACAGTCATCAACGAGAAAAAATCATTCCCCATATTGGAAAATCGATATCAAAAAATTAAAAAAATCATTAAAAAAAATCATAAAATCATAAAAAAATTGAAAAAAGTAAAAAAAATCATTAGAAAATAAAAAATCACAATACTTTTTTTTTTTTTTAAATAAAAAATAAAAAATAATCAAATTAGAAAAAATTAAAAATTAATAAATTAAATTAAATTTTAAAAAAAATAAACTTACCTCCTCTTGCACACCCCCATCTCCCTCCATCGCGCTCGTGCAGCTGAGCTGCGAGCTCCCACGGCCGAGCTGCGAGCTCGGGTGGCCGAGCTGCCAGCTGGCTCGCCTTTAGCAAAAAAAAGTTGAATTTATTTATATATTTTTTTGTTTTTTTGCAAAAATATTTAAAACCCATTAATTTTTTTTAAAAACCCACAAAACCCATCATTTTGTTTTGCATAAAAACACAAATTGTCTTATTTTTTATCAAAATTTTCACAAAAATACACATTTTTTTCCTCAAACCCTAGTTTTTTTTTTAAAATGCAACAAATCATGCAATAAAAGAGGGGTTTTGTGACACATACCAGGGGGTTGTACCCCTGCAGTCTTTGATACCGACAGACTCTCTCGTACTGGTGCTCTGCCATGGGAACCACCATTTTTCACCTCGCAATCACTTGGCACCAAGAGACTCCAAAATACCAACATGCATAATGAGCTCCCAAAATACATTTTGCACCTTTTCAAAACTATTTTTTTTGCAACCAGGGGGTATATTGGTGGGATATTTTTCCTCTCTGAGCATATTATTTCATCATCACACTTTGGGGCATTTCTCAAGTTCAAAGTGGTAGTTCTATACAAAAAAAAAATCAAACCAATTGGTAAGTCATGTGTTTCAAATTTTCAAGCTAGGTTATGTGTGGTACAAAACCCTTGTAATTGTTTTCAATTTTGGATTCGTTGATCTAAAACCCTAAGTTACTAGGGCGGGTTCTAATTTTGAGTTACTTTTTCTATCACTTAAAGTCTTACGAACCCATGTGTTCACTTTAACATCGGGCGGGGCCATATTTTGTTTATCCTATAGACCTAGCGCTTTAATATTTTATCCTAAGCCTAAATTCCCCACGGGCCTTTCAAAATTTACATCATGTGTCATGCAACTCTGTTTTAATCCAACGGACAACGTGATTCCTTCATCTCAAGATGCGGTCAATCTATCAATCAAGGAATTGCTCCTGAAGGCCACGTGTCTTTGGCAGGTCCAACATTGGTTAAAAGGCTATGATAAAGTGTGAGAAGATTCAAATTGATCTGACGGACAATGCATTGCCTTCATCTTAAGATGTGATCGATCTACCCTTCAAGGCATTACACCTGTTTGACATTTGTCCAGTGGGTCAAGATGAAGTCAGAGAAGTCAAGATAAAGGGTAATCACATTGTATTTGATCATGTGGTTGGCATAAATCCTCAGGATAAAGATGATAAAGATCTATCTATTAAGGCATTGCACCTGAGTGACACCTGGCATATGGCAGGCCCTATTCAATGATAAAGAATGAAATAAAGGTAGTGTGACTTAAAATTCATCCAACAATTGGCGTGATTCCTTAATCATGAGATGTGGTCTGATTAACTACCAAGGTATTGTGCCTATCTTCCACGTGCCCCAAGTGGGTCCGATCCCACAGTTTAAAGTAAAGTAAACAACATGCATCTTAGCATTGATCATGCGGCTAGCGTAAAGCCTCATCCCAGAGATGAAAATGATTTAACCATTAAGGCATTGCGCCTAGCTGCCATGTGTCCTATCCATGAGTTCAAACCTATAGTTAGTAAAGATGGTGATTAAGTAACTAGTAATCAAGTTAAGTCAAATCTGATGGCTGGTGTGATTCCTTAATCACAAGATGTAGAATAGATAACCATCGAGGAATTGCGCCTTGCTTCCGCGTGTCTTTCATAAGCTTGCGGGACCTGCAGTTACAAAGTAAAGGGTAAGGTTAACATGCAATCAAGTGGGTTTTGATCGGACAGACAACGTAAAGCCTCAAAGAAAAAGTGATCAACATCTACTCATCAAGGCATTGGCCCTGACAAACACGTGTCCAACTAGATAGCGGTTTTCATTTACCATTGCTAGCCGCATGATTTGATGGGAAGTGTAGAGATCAATGGTCACATTTTAAACTGGTAAAGTATAATTTTATGAACCGTTGGGCCGTAATGTTTCAAACAAAGTGAAAGGTGAAGCATGTGGCAGTCCCAGTGGGAATTAAATGTTGAGAATACACATGATATTTTCTTGTCAAGTTTTGAAAGCCATAATTGACAAAGTGATTTGAAGCAGAGCTGAATTGCGAAATTTGTTGTTTGTTTTCCAACTTTGCAGAACGGGTAAGCTTTTCTTAGACTATATTTTTGAGAAATTGTGAATTGAACTGGCAGTAGGGTTTTTGGTGTTATGAATTAAATAAATTATTTGCATATGATACTGTTATTTTCTTGTCTATAAACCCTAGATTAAGAATGGCACCCAGAAGAGAAATTTCAGGGAAAAATAATTACCAAGAGAGAAATGTCTGTGAGGATTTCCTATAGCAATTAAATAGGTCAACCAATGACAACCAAAATTAAAGACATAGTGCCAATACATCCTCGTTTGAAAGTGTGTGAGGGTTTGTATGATAGGGGCAGATGGGCACGAGATGCCAAGATTAGCATGACTGGTTTGAGTTTGTTTAAGCTGGATTTTAGCCAAAGGAATGCATTTGCCCCCAACAATAACATTTGGCAGTTTGATGTGGGAAAGCTAATAGTCCCGGGGGTTTTCACGGATACAGACTTATTAATCAAAATTGCAGAGACATATGATGATGTTTCTAGGGTTCTGAGAGACATAAATGGCAATATATTAATAAACATCACACCTGAAGAAATAAGGAAGGTGTTCCAGTTAAATTATCCCTTTGTTCAAATGGAAAACATTGATTTTGATTATTTCAAAGAAGTGTATAAGGCTCAAAGAAGTTATCTTAGAGGTGGGCCTTTGAGGTAATTCTTCAACAAAATAGGAGACCTAGTTGTGGTAGGCCCTAATACTCCAGAGCCATTCAAGTTAGATTATTTTAATTCCAAGGCTAGAGGAATGTATAATGCCCTAAGTCATATTTTTGGAGAAGATGAAGAAACAGTGATGCCCATTCACTATATGTTTATGATGGTTCAAATTCTTCATCCACACTTGGCCATCATTTTTTATTTTTCCACCCATCTTGTTGAATTAATTCACCAGGGTCTAATAGGTATAAATAATTCCAAGGTAGTCAGGCCATTTGGATGGTATTCCATGATGATGCATATGATCCTGTATAAGAATGTTGATTATTTTGAGAAGGAAATGGATTTAATAAGATTCAAAGATGATGAAGAAATGCATTTCCAACTGTGGAGTGCAGATTTGTCATGGGACAGAAAGGAGGCCATTTTTATCACTTTTGATAGGGGTTTTGCTTCTAGGCTTAGAGAATTTTTGTTTTCACATAATCCAAGAATTCACAAAGGTCTGTTGAATCTTTTGAGACCCAAAGATTTTGTTAAAAGTGTTGAGATAGTACATAATTGGGGTGACATCATTTTATATCCTATTTCAACAGTATTTAGAGTTTATGGTTTTAGGGGAGTTCCAAATATACTCCCATATCAGGTACCTCTTAAGGTAGGCATTGCAGAGATAATTAGACAAATTGGTGGCCTACAAGAGGAGGCATTGACAGGGAAAGGGAAAGGCACTATTTTCCCTACTATCACAATTGTCCATCAATTTTTTATCACTAAAGGGGGATGGAAACACTTGAATAAATACCTAGAACCCTATCAAATGACAACATCAGTGATGTGTTGACACTGAAGGATTCACGAGGGATATGTTTAGGAAAAGAAGAAAGTGTCTAGTATTGGATCATCAGTTTAACTTTCCAAAGGACATTATCAGGAATGATTTCAATCTACAAGAATAAGAGATTAAGAAAGAAAAATGGTTGGTCTAGAAGAAGACCTTAGACTCTGTACACCAATTTGACAAAGGATATGATCCTTTGAAAGGATTCCATCCATGGGCCAAGAAGATTGATACATTAATGTCTCTATTTGATTATTTTATGCAAACATTGAATCAGAAGAAAGAAGCAGTAATGAAGGCAGAGCCAGAAAGGGACAGGGCTATTTTGAGCAAATCTACACATGGAAGAATTGATCCACCGGGGAAATATATACTACATCAAAAACAAAGTTACAGTATGGTAGTACAAAAGGGTGAAAAATCCCATAGGGGAAAATCCTAGACAAGTCTATGATAAAGAGGTTTCTACCTCAAAAGGGAAGATGAACATCAATGAAGAGTCTGAATCAATGCCAGTTCAGAAGAAGTACAAAAAAAGGACAGGAACAACAAATGGAAAACTTATATTCCCCCTCCCAATCCCCATTGCATATGGATGAGAAAGATGTTGAAGAACAGTTACTACAAATGGGAGATGCAGGTCAAAATTTCATAAATTCTTAGGAGATGTAAGAAGGGATACCAGAGGCTCCTAAACATACTGAGATTTATTTAACCATTGCTAAGTTTGATGGAAAAGAGCTAGATCCAATTACAAAACAAGCCAGTGATGATTTTATATCAGATGAAAAATTTGTAAAAGCTAGAACATTTGTTTAGTCCCTATGGAGAATTCACATTAATGAATTCAAAGAAAAATGTCAGCAAAGGAAGAAAAAATCAACCTGATAAGAACAAAGATGAAATCGAAAATGAGGTAAAACAGGAGATGATGGCCAGGTTTGATAAAATTACTCCTGAAGAAGGTAGAGAGTTGGTCATGAAATAAGGAGTCCTTATTTTACCTGAATGGCACATAGCTGATGTTGTGGCATTTGATGTTGTTAGGAAAGAAACTAAACCCATGCATGTCACTGAGGTAGAAGCACAAAAATCTTATAAAGGGGTTAAGTTTAGTGAAGACCATGCATCATTAGTGATGTGGTCATTAAAGAAAAGGGAGCAGAAAAGGATTAGTGAAAACACTTAGGTTGAGAAGGAAGTCAGTCTACTTGTAAAAAGAGTTACAGAAACCTCTAGGGTAGAGGCGGCAAGCATAACTTTGGAAACTGTAAAATTTGGCCTGAAAGTGGAAGAAAAACAAGAGGAAGAAATTCAGATCCTAAGAACCAAGTTAAAAATATTATTGAAGGCCTACAATGATGAGAGATTGAAATCATTGGAGAAGGACAATAAAATTGCCAGGTTAGAGGGAAAACAATTAGCCCAAGTTTCTCCACAAAGGATGATAGCACAGGATCCACATCAGCCTTCTTCATCTAGACCTATTATAGAATTCCCTCCTTCTCCCTTACCATTTTTCCCTACTACAGAGGCAGATATGGATTTAGAAAAGGACAAACTAATTGTTGAAAGAACCAGATTGGAAGGGGTAAGCAAAAAATGAGATGAATAAAGCATAAAGTTCAGGGAAGAACAAGCATGGGTGAAAAAAAAATATGAAGATAAGATAAAAGCTACACTTATGCATTTCACTAATGATCTGAATCCTCCCTCTAATTACCTGCAGGGTAAGAAATTTTTAAGCATACTAGATGCTTTCAACAAAGACAAAGATAAATGTGACCCAATTATGGAAAGGCAGAGAAGAAAAAGGCAAGAACTGAAGTTCATTTTACTCCCTATCTAAGAAGGAAGATAATGTGGATATTGTGCTAGCTGCCACTTACAAATGTTTTAAAATTCTAGTTGACTTGGACATAAGGAGGAGTATTATCCTTAAAAAGGTAGAGACATTAAGAAAAGAATACTCCAAAACCCATTATGAAATGTTCCCAAATTTATTCAAGAAGAATGGAAAGATAAAGAGAGAAGCCTTATGGATGAACCGGATGAATGATGATTTGGAAACAAGGACAAACAACATTATCACTCTAGAGAGTACACTTTTGTTTGTCCATACTATTGAAATTATTGACAAATCCAAGTTATGCTTTGGATTTTGGAAAGAGGAAATTGAGAAGGCAAAGGTCAGTTGGGATGAGTTGGATAGAAAGAAAGATGATTTCATCAATTTTCCTTGGCCGAGTGATGAGGTGTTCACCTCTTGGAAGGATAGGTACAATGTATCCTACTAAGAAGAAGAGGATATTGCATGATAATCAATAGATAGTAGTCTTCCCAATATTTTTGAACAAGACAAGTGGATGCAAAGAGAAACATATCAGCTAACCAAGGCAACAAATTCCACCTAGCAACTTTTGAAAAAGTTTGAAGTAGTTACAAGGAAGTAGGCGGTCAAAAGACAAAGTACTTGAAAAATCTTGCAACAAAGTGGTTGTTATTCCACTTGTGTTTTTTTCTTCCTGTATGAGTCATATCTTTTGTCCTTATTCCAATTGATTTGTATCTTGTTGCAATCCCATTCTATAAAATGATTCCCAAGATCATTGGAAGGGGCTGGAAAATTGAGTATTGTAATCATTTTGCAAAGTTTTCAGTCAGGGGAATATAGTAGAATTGTACTAGATAGGTTTCAAGATTAGAAATAAAGTTGGAAGATCTCTTGCGCATTATTGAAGAGGTTATCTTTGATTACATCTTGTACATAGAAGTATGATTCTTTAAACTTAATACAAAGATCCAGATTCCAATCTCTCCTATGGTGTTATGTCTTATGAGTTATAAATTTTCTAAATCATTAGCATAGATTTTATCTGTGTTTATGTAGTTGTTTTAGATTTTTGATCAAGGATCAAATTAAATGATGCTCTAATTAATACATAGATTCATCTTGAGATACACTAGGATCTTATAAGTAGTATGGGTTGGGATAGTTGTGTTTATGGCTTGGAATCTATGATAATAATTGACTTTTGTATATTGTATTTGTTTTAGAGTGTGGCCCAATGGATAAAGCACTAATCAAAGACTGATAAGCTCTAAATTGGTTGCATATCTAGTTATACATTGGTTATATCTATGCAAATATAAACATAAAATCCATTACATCCTACATTTGTACAATTTTATTATGATCTACTTATCTCATACTCCATTTCATGGTTGATGTTCAATGGGTAATTAGCTAGTTATCTAGTATCTTCCGGTTATGTTGAGTGTTTGTGAAATTCCTCCTTGATTAATACCATAAATATTATTTAAAGGTATTGATGGGTATCCCCCCCTTGGTATAGCAGAACCTAAAGTGTAGAAGCATGGTATGAGTGCTTGTTAGTTGGTCCTTTTCATTACATGAAAAATAGTTGGAGTTTTCTTCTCTTCAAAATCTGTATCAGAGAAGGAAAAGTTTGTTGTTCAATCAATACAACATAAAAAAACAACCAACACAAAGATCATCACTTTTTAGGATTCAAATCGACATGGCTTATTTTTATCAAATTTTTACAATCATCATAAATCAATTTTTTCTGCTCCAATGCTTGCAACATCATCTCAATTTTCATCCTGAGGGGGCATACTGGCATCAGGGTGCCTAGTTTTGTGAATTGGGACACTTTTTGAAATCGGGGACATTGGACGTTGAAATTCTTTTTTTACATTAGGGCATCAAAATGAAACAATTTTCACAATAAAGGTACCACATTATCAACAAAACAACATCAGTCATATCAACATCATCTTTGGCAATGATCGACATAATCATATGAGGGATTCACATCGGAGCATCATCATCATCATCAGTATCAACATCAGATCAAACATCAGTATCAACATTAGATCGAACATGAGTATCAACATAAAACATCAAACATTAGGTATTCTTTAAACTAGTGTGCTTCATACATTGATTCAAAGAGGGGCATTTGCAGACACCCTAAATTGGTCAACCAAAATCAACAAGGTCAACCAAAGTCAAAAGGTGTCAAATCAAGTCAACATCATGAATTAAATAACAAAATCATTTAATTAATTAAATCTAAGCCGAAATGGGATTAATTAAACTATGTAATTGATTAAATCAATTAGTTATATAGTTCAAATTAAATAAATTAAATGCAACCCATTAAAACCCCTTACATGGCTAATTTAATTAATCGATTGATTTAATTAAATCCTAATTACTTTCAACAAAGAGGACAAAGAATCAAAGAGCCAATGAGAAGAAGGGATGAAGAGAACATGGATCACTCCAAGGCTTGTCTATATTAACCTCTCATTTAGGATTTTCTATCCTCACCACTCCTTTTGTCATCTTCTCCCCCTATTTGAAACCCATCACTCAACCTTGACCTCAACTCTACCTTGACCCTGGTTAATCAAACTCACCCCCTACCCTTGGGAATTCCTATAAATAGGAGGATTTTCTTAGTGTAAACTTACCAATTCACATTTAGAGTAAGAATTCACATTCAATTTTCATCTTGAATTGGGCATTTAGCATTGAAGTATTCTTGAATAGTCTTCTTATAGTGGAAAAATCATCCATGTTTACATATAGTTTGAGCATAGAATAGGGAATTTCATCTTAATTTTCATCTTAGATCCATATTTTCATCATCATTAGCACAATTCTTGTTCTGGGGGTTGTCACTTTAGGATGCTTTGCAGCTAAGAGCATTTGTTTAGTCCTTCTAGATAGAGATCCATGAGACGCTTTTAATTT
This sequence comes from Thuja plicata, assembly GCA_018584345.1. NCBI lineage: Eukaryota > Viridiplantae > Streptophyta > Pinopsida > Cupressales > Cupressaceae > Thuja > Thuja plicata. The sequence goes on along the minus strand of MU224855.1, from coordinate 837,289 downwards.
TCTTTCACTTTAAAAGTTGATTAACGTAGTTAGATCTTTCAAAGTTTGATTGAAAAGTATGTTAAACTAATGTTTCATGCAGGTTTGTGAATTGCAGATTTATGAGCTACACCATGAACTAAATATTTTTTTTGTTCGATACGAACTAAGATTAGAATTTTTAAAAAAATTACAAACAAATCAAAGAGGAGAATATATTTTCAATTTAATAATTATAGATTTTAAAAAAGTTGTAAATCAATATCAGGAAGAATAAATTATTGAATTTGTTAAAAAAAAATTAAGGATTAAACTATAATCTTGTGTTTGACACAATAGATGTTCAGCAATCTAGAAAATTATTTTTTTGAAACAACTTAATACATATTTAACAAAAATTAATCTAAACTTGAGACGAGAAACAAAGCTACAAAATCCTGCACAAAGAAGAAAGCTAGAGAAATTCTATTATATTTTCCTTAAGAGCCTCTCCAATGGCAAGTATTCAAGAAAATGATAACTTTCAACAATACAAACTCAAATAGATTAGTAGTAACTTGCTCTGATACCATGAAAGAATAATAACATAGAAAATCAAAAATTAACTAATCAAGAGAAATTATTTGAAAGTAAATATTATCATTAAGGAAGCTAAAAGAAGAGTTACCAACACTAAGAACCAAGGATACCCAAAATTTGTAAGGGGGAAAAATGAAGAAAACCCCCCAATATTATGTAGATGGAAAAGAGAGAGAGAGAGAGAGAGAGAGAGAGAGAGAGAGAGAGAGAGAGAGAGAGAGAGAGAGAGAGAGAGAGAGAGAGAGAGAGAGAGAGAGAGACCTCAAACATATAAAGTTGTGAGAGAGGAGTTACACAATACTCCCAAGTCTAAGGATGACATCCAGTGTGCAATGTGTCACATTCTTTTTAAAAATAAAAAATAAAAATCCAAATATTTGGAATAAAGAAAGAGAATTGTGAAAACTCAAAAGAGAACAAACAAATTGTAGGGATTCCTTAGGAATATTCATACAAGAGATAAAATGAGAAAATTAACTTTAACAAGTAAAGATTTATTCATAATAGAAAGCATTCAATCTCCTTTTGATCCAATATATTATAGAAGAGAAAATTTTGATTATTCTTGGTTCTGATTATTCTTGGTTAATTGTATTGTTATTTTTTAATATTTAACATTGTCTACCATAATCATTTTCATATGTTTAGTTTTATTACATTATGCCATTCAATTTATCAACACAATTTTCATTGCATTTTTTTATCATTACACACGTATCGTTGTATGAGATAATCATTAGATTTAATTGGACAAACAATCCAAACTTGTTTGATTAAATTGTTATAATATCTAATTGAAATGATGGAAAATGAGGTCTTAGCCTAGAAATGTAAATTAGGGACTTAATTACTCACCATTTCCAACTTTCATTGGGGGGATAATCAATTAGGCTCAAATTTAGTCCTCTAACAAAACTACGCACTATGGTTGACAATTTCCCCTTTTTATTGATTAGATATAGAGATGCAAGAACTAGGTTATATGACACAAATTTAAAAAATATTTATTATAAACAAACATACATAGAATAGAAAGTCAACACAAAAGTATAGATGTGGAAATGAGAGGTAGAAAAGAATTTGATACTGAAATTTGGACCTGAAAATGTTTTTTTTGGTACGCGAAAATGTTAGTCAAGTGTACTAGGTGCCCTAGACCTGAAGGTACTTTTGTTAACTAAAACTCCAGATTCTACATATGGATGGTGTACAGATCAATCTCTATAAAATTCAGCCAAAACATATGGTCAATTTTTCAAATCACATACACCAAGGGTTTTCACTTGTTTGAAGTTTGAAACTATATGTCTTGGTCTTCTCAACACAGTTTCATTTTTTTTCGTTAGTTAGACCAATAATCTGTGCATACAAAGAGGGAAAGATGTTCTGTGTATAGGGGCTAGCGAAAGTCAAACCTTCGGTAAGTATTTTCACTTCCAGTATAACCATGTTGGATGAGAGAGAGCTTACCCATTGTAGGGAAGAGGCTAAAAATCTTAAAGGAAATGTTGAAATTGAAAAATGATACATTTTTTATGAACTTATTGTCTTGAAGCCTCACAAATCTTGATGTTTCTTGATAGGAGTTAATGCATGGCTTCATAATTGAGGAAAATATAAAACTTGATCATGATTATTGAGCTTGAATGCTTGGCTTTAGATTTCTCCTCAATTTCCTTCAATAACTTTATAGAAATACTCAATTGGAAATGATAGGAGAGTGATTTCTTAGAGATGTAGGATGTCCAAGTGAGGGGAATGAAGTTGCATTTAGACACAACTTATATATTTTCAGGTTTGAATTTTGGATATCAACCTCGAGGAGCACTTTCTCGCTCCTTATTTTTCTTATGGTTAGGATTTCAAAATTGGGCCCAAAATGGCTAAAATCATGGCACTAGGTACCATAGTCCTGACATTTTGAGGTAAAATTTCTGAGGTAAAATCAAGGTCAGTGAGCATAGGATTGTGGTGGGCTTCTAAATTGGCCATTATTGAGAACAATCAAATGTGAATTAGGGGAATAAGGCATGAGATTTAAAGTGAGTAAAAAATTAATATGAAATTATAGAGGGATATAATTTATAACACTAAATTTAGCCCTCGCTTTAGTGGGAGTATGAACTTATGCTCATACTATTGGTAAAGTGTAGGATAGCATAGAATTTCATCAGCACTAGGTACCATAGTCCTGGCATTCTGAGGTAAAATCAAGGCCAGTGAGTATAGGATTGTGGTGGGATTCTAAATTGGCCATTAATTGAGAACAATCAAATGTGAATTAGGGGAATAAGGCATGAGATTAAAAGTGAGTAAAAAATGAATATGAAATTCTAGAGGGATAAAATTTATAACACTAAATTTAACCCTCACTTTAGTGAGAGTATGAACTTACACTAATACTCTTGGTAAAGTGTAGGATATCATATAATTTCATCAAGTCATTAAATAGAAATATGCCACCAAGTGGATCTTATCATCCTAAAATATAAATATAAAAGAAACAACTTGATCAACATAGGTTACACATACACATAAAGAATGGAATAAAAAGGGCATCATGACTAGTAAGGATTGCTTACTAAGATCCATAAAAAATGAAATGAAATATAGGACTAGTAAAGAATGCTTACTAGGATTCATGTTAGATAAGGGAGAGAAATATATCTTGAAAGGTGTATTATGCTAGTAAACTTGTGCTAAGGAAGATTACAAAGAAAAACCTTTATTTTCTAGATAATTTGAAGTGCAACTAAAAAATGGGTCTTGTAGTGACATGAAACTAATTGAATGGTGTATGGTCAAAGTGTACAAACCAATCTCATGGTGTGTGAACAAAGTGTAACATATAATAAAGTGTATGTCCCATGTTAAAGAAATTTTGTATGTCTTACCCAAAGTAATTACTTTAAGGTAGCATCCATACATCAAAAGACAAGCGCACATGTCACAACATTGAAATACCCCCAAACATTGGCAAATCAAAGGAAATGGTCACAAGACATGAAAGAGAATGTAGGGAATGTACTATTTGGGGTCAATATGCACTTTAGATAAATCATGCATATCAAGTATGAGTATTTTGAACTGGCCCAATCCCAATGGAAGAAGATCACATGAAAACAAATTATTTTTTGATAAACATGGAGAAGACAAAAAATATCTCAATTTTTTGACTCATCATCAAATATTAACACAAAAGCATAGTTACAAAAAAATCACCTTTATGACATAACATGTGCACAACATATAGGAGATTGAAGATACAAAATGAGGAATCTTGCAATAGGTTTGGTCCCTTTGTAGCCTTGTACCAATGTAGAAACAACGTTCATCCAAAGACAACTTTAAAAAAAATAATACACTCAAGGAAACATAGTACAAGAGATCATATTTGATGCAAGAAAACACATAAAAGAAGGAGTATATTGAACGAATGAGCTATTATAGAAAATCATCCACCTCCCCATCTTTCTCAAAACCCTTTAGGGAAAGTGGACAAAATGATAAAGGAGGTATGACTAGTAAATTAAACAAAGCTATATCTAGTGATAAATATGGACCATGCTCTAACTATGGATCACATGTGTGTCACTAGGAGCTAAAGTTAATACTTTTGAGGAGATAAAAGTTAAATTATTATTATAATTCTTAATAGTTTTAATATTATCATCACCATCTAATTTAATCATAATAGGAGACTTGATAGGAGGAGGAGAAGAAGAAGAATCACTGGGAATCAACACCTTCAAATTTTGAAAAGGTTTAGCAAGGTAACACGTTTCTCTATGATTGAGTGATGGTGTGGAAGGATAAGAAGATGAGATCAAACCAGCATTTGACTACTTAAGAGAAGAATCACTTTTGGATTCAACCTCACAAGCCTTGGAACAAATTATTTGTCAAAATTCTCTTGCACTAAAATTTTGTTGGTTATGATTTGAATATTTTGTAGAAGAAAGTTGGGAATCAGTCAACACTGATTTCGTACATTCATTTTCTCTAAGAAGAGAAGGATGAACATAAGGAACCAATAATGATTGAGAGATACGAGGCATTATCCATTTTAATATTTTTCATTTATAATATTGTGGAGGTGGAACCACAATATAAATAGGAGAAATGTGAGTAGTAGTGAGGATTCCCAATATAGTATGTTGTTCATTCATGAATTTTTGGGAAAGAAGAGATAATTCTATATCCATCCAGATGATGAAGCATCCTTAGGAATAGTAGTCAAAGTGGATTCTAAAGTATCACATAAGGATAAGTCATAGATTCTATTGGATTTGAATTTTGTGGGAAAGAAATTAATATCCTAATGAGATTTAAATGGTTAAAGTTTTTTAGGCCTCTTAGGGCTTATTAAAAAAATAGGGTTTAGGTCTATCTTTATCCTTGTAAAGCTTTAAAAACCCTAAAATCTTATCACTTTTGGCTCATTGTTTTATTTTATTGTTGACTTTTTCCTCCAAGTAATTGGGAAGTTTATTCAAGAATGACTTATGCTATTTGCATCGTTTCATGATCGACCCTATGAATTATGAAATATTTTATGTTCCTGATCAGCCTTTGAATTCCCCAAAGTCTAAAGACTTATGTATTTGATCCTTAATGTGTCATGACCTAATTCCCCTCAGTGTCCCTCATTTCCTAGTGAACACAAGTCTTCACATGATATTTTAAATTATTTAGTTTGTAGGCCCATTATATTGTATCATTATAACTATCCTCATTTCTAAAACCTTTTTCATGTTCCAATATCTAGTAATGTTGATTAAGAATCCTATTTGACCTTCAATTCAACATCTCATTGGAACTCTTTCCTCTATTGAAACCCCTTCTAAAATTAGATGTTCTAGTGATGTTGAGCATAAAAAATGATTTCGTATATCTCAAAAGGCATTATTGTCACTAGGAATTCCTTATATAATTGAAGACCTCGTATATGTATCAATGATCCAACGATGCTAAGGTGACATCTTACATGGATAATACTTGGCATATTGTTGGAGCTTCTTTCCTTTGGACAAGCCCTTCTCAAATTCCAACCATCTAATAATGAAAATAAAAAGGGAGGATGTATCTTGTTGCTTGGATTCAATCTTTTAGTGGGTCATTGATTAATATTATTAAGAAACCTTACATGGAATTCTAATTTAGGACATCAATGAATATTTTTCTACCAATGTAGCTTCTATTTAGTCTTGAGAATCCAATGATGTGACACATGAAATGATGAATAGACCTATTTCTAGAATCAAGACTATCATATGAATTGTTCCCTTCCTCCCATGATCTAGGAACATCAAATAGACATCATATGTGGTCTTTAACTCAACAAACATATTACTAAGGATATTTCCTTTTTTGCAACCTTTCCAATGATATAACAATGAATGTATTGAAAGGTGACCTAACCCATCACTGATAATTCCTCCTTCTTCAAGATACTTAATGATGGAGAATGATGATGAGTGTCATGGATGGATCTTATATCTTTGATAGAGCATTAATTTTCCTCCAATTATTGAACAACAAATATAGAGATATTATTTGGAAGCTAAGACTGATAACATGTCATATCAAGATGATTTTGTTGGGAGTTTTTTGTGTAATGAAAGAGAATGGGGATGAAGGATTAACTAGGACAAATAGACACACTAGGAAGATCACCACTAGGTTCTCTCACACATTGAAAGTAATATGATCTAGTAGACTCAAGGAGAATTAAAGATGAGTAGATTGAATGATTTATTTTCTTGAGTGGAAGATGAATATGCAAAATATAAATGGAAATAGAAGATCTAGGGAAAGGATGGAAGGAAAGAGGAAATGATATGAATGCAAGTAAACAACAAACTATAAATCCAATTCTAATACCAGATCTGGGAATCCATAATAACAACTAACCTATGATTCGATTCAATCCAAAAAGCTACGTTAGAGGTGACTAGGAGGCTTAGGGATGACTAGGTTTTTAGGGGTGAGTCTAATAAACTCTGACCCAACAAAATCTAATGAAAATAATGTCAAATTATAACTCTTTGTCAGACCTTCCTATAGCCTCTTTTGTAGTTGCGTCGCCTGTCGCCTACATACAGAAAATAAGAAAATAGTTTTGGAAAGGAGTTTTCCTAAGTCAAAACCCATTTTTGGAAGTAACCATGAAATCAAATTGAAAAGTACTTGAAATTAAAGCGTGATGATATAAAGAAGCTAGATCTAAGAATAAGATATCTTATACCTTGATAGTGAAAATATTATTTAAATGAGATCATAAGTGTTGATGCAATAGCATGAATCCATAAAAACCTAATAGGAAGTCATAAAAGACAAGCTTTTATGTTGGTTTTTGAGGCTTTCCATAATGAAGGATGGTGGTGTAATGGTGAAGATAATGTGTCTCCTAGATTCTATAAAAAAACTAGGAAACACATGGCCTATCTTCCACTCAATACATTAGGAAGGAGAACAAACCATCAGGCTTAAGATGAATCAAGCGCTAAATGGATGTAAGGGTCATCCACTTATGTGGATGGTAGGATGTGCAAATAGAATGAAAGAAATGAATCAAAAAAGATGCAATAGGATGAAAGAGAGATATATCTAAGTATACAGACAATGAATGCACAAATGCGATAATTCTAGAACTAGATCTAAGAAACAAACTGAACCACTGACCAGTCTCTAAAATCTCTGCCAATTTTGTGTGACATGAGTGACTTGGAAAAACATGGGCAACTAGACTCACCCTTGTAGGGAAAATTTACCCTTTTTCTATCGAATTCTGATATCAGAACCCAAGATATGAAGTAGATAGTTAGGCTTCGGTATGTGTTACCTACACACAAAAAAAAAAGTAAATTGTTTGGAGAAAAAGGGTTTACCTTGGTCAAACCCCTATTTAGGAATTAACCTTGAAACTAAAGTAGAATTGAATGAAAGAAAAATGAAGTGTTCTATTAGCAGCAAAGGCTTGATAAGAATCTCATACCTTGGAAATGCAAGTGCTTCTTGAAATGAGATCACAAATGTTGGTGCAATAACATGACTCCACAAAGACCTAAAAGAACATCACAAAAGACATGTTCTCACAATTATTTCTATACTTTTCATGAAGAGATGAATGTGTGAATGATTGGACTCTCCTTGGATATTTTTTTCTTGAAGATAGATTGAATGCTTTCATATGGATGAGATTACCGTAGATTGAAGTGGTTGCCAAATGGTAGACGTAGATTTTATTTTATACCTCTCTAGGCCATTTTAGGGATCAAAATTCAAAGAAGACCAACTTTGAATTTAGATTCCCACCTAAAGACATAATAAAAAATTCTAATTCAAATTTGGGCCCAACTTAGCATGACAAGGGCGAATTTCAATGATAGGCTCAAAAATTTACGATTCGCTCTGCCCAGATCACACTTGTTGAGGCAAAAATGGCTCAAAGTTTAGTTGTGAGTTAATAAAGATTACAAGGATTCCAAAAATGTATGTCAAATTGGGGTGTGAAAAGGGGAAACATGTAAAATAGGCCACACATGGTAGTACGGCCTATGTATGCAAATGGTAATGTTTGAATAAAATAATTAAAGGGGCACACCTATAATTAAATGATCTCATTAATTAAATGACTTAAATACATAGAAGAATTGAAACACACTAAAATGGGTGCCAACTAAGCATAAATTGTGCACCTTAGAAAGGTGCTTACAATTTAGGATGCTACATTTAGGATCCACTTTAACAGGAGTACGAGTGTACACACATACTCATATTAAAGTAGAATAAAGAGATATGATAGAGAAAAGATGAGATCATGAGAAAGACTTAAAGAGAGAAGACATCACTAAGTTCATGGGAAGCCCTCGAACCAAGGATCTTAACTCACACTATCCTGTGCAAGGACACACAAAAAAAAATACAAAAAGACCATAGAGAAATAGACAAATTTACACAAATGGGTTAGTACTAGAAACAAAGGCTCTTGAGTTAATTCATACTGATTTATGTGGGCCTAGAAGAAATAGGAGTATGCAAGGTGAAACATATTTTATGCTTTTGATTGATGATTTTTTAAGAATGACTTGTGTTGTATTTTTGAAGGAAAAACTAGAAGCACTTGAGAATTTTAAGGCTTTCAAAGCCTTAGTGGAGAATGAGAAGGGTATGAAAATTAAATGCTTACATTTAGAAAATTAAGGAGAGTTTACATCAAACAAGTTTGTAAAATTCTGCAAAAAACATGGTATAAAAAGATAATACTTGGCTAAAAGGACACACTAGCAAAATAGTGTTGTTAAAAGGAAGAACAAATCAGGCCAATAAATTGCTTGTAACATGTTTCATGAATCTAGGGTGAATGATTACTTTTGGAGAGAGGATATCCTTACTATTGTTTTACATTTAGAATAGAGGGATGATTAGAGAAAAGCACCAAAAAAATTGTATGAACAGTGGAAAGGTAAGATTGATTTAGTTAAATATTTTAGAATTTTTGGTAGTCCCTATTATATTAAGAGGGATAAAGACAATCTTGGGAAGTTTGATCCTAGGATTGATGAAGGTATTTTCTTAGCATGCTCTTCTCAAAGTAAATCTTATAGATGGTTTAAGCAAATAATATGCAAGAGTGTTGAAAGTGATAATGTGAAGCTCCATAAAGACACTAACATGTATAACAAGGTGCAAGGGATGATGGTAGTTTTCAAGTAGATGAAGAAGAAAGTGATGTTCAACAAACACCTTCAAATTTAGATTCTAGAAATGCACCCTCAAGTGTTCAACATGGGACAACAGATGTAACTATAGATAATAAACCTAAAAATGACCAAGTCAAGAACACAAATAGGACCTTTTTGAATACTTCAAAGTTTTCTCAAATAAATCATCCTATTGATCAAATTTTCCAAGAGGATAAACCATGAGGCACAAGAAGAAATGTTATTATGAAGATGAAGATATCTTCTTGTGTTCCAAGATTGAGCCTAAACTTTTTGAGGAGACAATAGAAGATAAACATTGGGTCGCAACAATAGAAGAGCTTGATCGGATTTAGAAAAGTAAAACTTGGGAACTTGTCCCAAGTCCCAAAGACAAGAATGCAATTTGTAAAAAGTGGGTGTACAAAACTAAGTTGAATGAATATTGTCAAGTGGTGAGAAATAAAGTAAGGCTTGTATGCAAATGTTATGCATAGGTTGAAGGTATTGATTTTGAAGAACTTTTGCTCCTATTGCACGTTTAAAAACTATTAGAATGTTCCTAGCCTTTGCTTCTTTCAAAAGTTATAAATTTATTCAAACAGATGTAAAATTTTCTTTTCTAAATGGTAATTTGAATGAAGAAGTTTATAGAGCAGCCCGATGGTTTTGTTATTTTAGAAAATCAAAACTATGTATACATCTTGAGAAAGGAACTCAGTGGTCTTCAACAAACCCCATGTGCTTGGTATGATAGACACGATAATTATTTGTAGAAACAATTATTTGTCAAAGAAGAAGGTAATCATATACTAATTGTTGTATTTTATGTTGATGATTTGATTTTTGGTTGCAATTGTGAAGAGATGTGTCAACTAGTTTTTGCTACTAATACAAAGAAAGAGTTTGAAATGTCCATGTTGGGTGAGTTGTCATTCTTTCTTGTTTGCAAACTCATCAATCAGATAAATACATTTTTATTTCTCAAAAAAGTTATTAGAGAGATGTTGAAAACATTTAGAATGGAGGATTGAAATCCTATGAGAACTCTAATGGTGATAGTATGCAAGTTAAGTAAAAATTATGAGTCTCCATATGCTAATCAAACTTTTTACAAGTCTTAGATAGGAAGTTTATTATATGTTACAAATACTTGGCTTGACATTAAACCCATGCTCATGTAGTTAAGAGGATCTTCAAGTATCTTAAGGGAACTATGTATTATTGACTATGGTATCTTAAAGGTAATGATTTACACTCACAACGTATATACATGTAGATTAAGGTGGTTTTGTTAATGATAAAAAGAGCACTAATGGAGGTGTATTATTTCTAGGTGGTTTTGAAAATAATACTTAATAGTGCATAACAAAGAGCATAACTTGAGTGCTATTAATATCTCTAAGAATCGAGTTATGCACTATAGGACTAAACATATTCCTATTAAGTATTATTTTCTGAGAGAACACGTTAGTAATCAACAAGTTAAGTTGGAATATGTTTCTACTAAAGAGCAGATTATAGATTTGTTTACTAAGCCTCTACCAAAGGAATTTTTTGAATTCTTGAGGGAGAAGTTGGGAGCGATTTCACTCCATCTATGAATTGTTGTTTTGACTCAAGAGGAGTTTTCATTGTCATATTCTATCAGTTCTATTTCAGTTATGAAGGTTGGTATCAATCATTGATGTCAAATGAGGAGTAGTAAGTCAAGAGAAGCAACATTATTTTAGAGTAGTTTTGGTTTTAGATGGTGTTTCCATCAAGGACAAAGGGGGAGATTGTTGAATATTTTTTCATTGATGTCAAAGGTTGATGATCAAGGTTGTATAAATTTTGGAAGATTACTCAAAATAATAGGGAAGAACTATGGCACAAAAGTTTATATTAATATTTCTTCAAACTCTCAAATTTGATTTGAGAAAGCTATTTAGATTGTTCTTGTCTAAAAGTCGAGTTTTAGTGTGAACGTAGACCATTAAAGTTGTTGCTGGAATAGTTAGATATTTTGGAGAAACTGAGACGATTTATGTTGCTAGGCATTATGTTCAAAATTTGCACTATCCTTTCTTTATGTTGATCTTAGAAATGTTCTAAGGACGAAACCAATGAATCTCTCATTGTTGGTGACTTCCAGTACTTCAATGTTAACGCTGATCAAGAATATGTGTAGTCGACATTTCAATATTTTAAGATTCAAGAGGTCAGATTGTGTAGTAACTAAATGGAGTTTTAGTTTCAGATCTCATTGGTGAATGAGTATGTTATTCATCTTTTTTTGTTGTGACGACTTTTTGTGCTTGGTGGTTGCAAGTATTCTATCTTCAACGTCAGAATTATATGCTTGGCATTTTTTTATGAAACCAATTCATTTATTCATCTTTTTTTTGTGTGTCTAGGTGCTGCAAATTATTGAGTTGGCTGTAAGTGGGGTGAAATATTCTTGATGACAACAGTGTGTAACACCAGCATTGAAGAATTGTTCTCTTTTTAAATTCTGAAGAGATTAACATAGATAATTTAGCCTAATTTTTAAACAAATGATGGGTTAAGCATAATATGACAAGTGTGTGATTATTTGTTAAGTCAATTCAATGTAATAGTGCAATTTCAATTATTATTTCATGCATATAATGGACTTTATACCATGGTTTTTGGAAATTTTGGGGCAAAATTGAAGTTGGTACTTTAGCTGAATGAAGTTGGTGCTTTGAGATAGTTTTTTACCTGAACGAGTTTTCTATAAGAAATTCAATGTTTTCCCTTTCTACTATTGTGCATTTAAAAGTTTAAAATACTGATTCACCCTCCCTCCTAATATTTTCTATGTGCTCTTCAAATATATAATAATTATATATAATATTATTATATCTATTTATATGATAAATAATAATAAATGAATATAATGTAATTTATTAATATTATAATATCTATATAATATTTTAAAATTTTGAATGCAGATGCAAAAATTACCCCAATATAATAATGTTGGGTTACCCCACTATTATAATATCTATATAATAATACTGGGTTACCCAAGTATTATTATACCTATTTAATATTATGATTTATAATACAAATGCACATATATTATTGAATTGGCCCAATATTAAGTTGTCTTTCGAGGGTTTAATGTTTGGTAATGTGTCAATATCTTCAAAGTGTGCATTCTATAAAATTAGAGCCTCTAGTCCAGGACTGCATCAAACTGAATTTTGATGAATGTTCCAGGAGTAACCTAGGAGAATCAATAATTGGATGTGTTCTTAGAGATAGTAAGGGTAGAATTTTAGAGGCTCTAACAAGGAGGTTACCCTTGGGTACACATAAAATTGTAGAAGCAAAAAAATAATTATGGTCTGACATTAGCTTTGGCAAAGGTAGTCAAAATTATTCATATAGAAGGTGACTCACATATTATTATATCTGCTATTATCTCAAAAAAGGTGGTTAGGTAATTGGAAATTACAGTATGCATTCTCAAAGGTTTGGAAATTGATGCCGAGATTTTTAAAGTTTATAGTTGGGCACTACTACCGAGAGGCAAACTATATGGCAGATTGGTTGGCAAATTTTGCCTTCTGTTAAAAAAAGGAAGTACAGATATTTTCCATGGAACAAATTGGAAATATTCAAGGAGATGAGGAGCTATCTAGTAATGTTCACATTCAAAGGGAAATTAAAATGGAAAAGTATCAAAATTAGGAATTTAATATATATGTTGACGCCATATCCCCAAATCGTGGTTGTCAAATAATGTTGGTTGAAAGGTATGTAATTTGGGACAAAGTGCAGATTCGAACTTGTTACACATGTTTGTTGCCAGTGCACTTCTTGGAGAAGAAAGTATCGGTGCCCAAAAATGATGGATTCGCTTTTGGCCAACTGACAGGTATAATGGTGATGCACCACTTGATACCTTCGTAATTTTGGCTTAATCAAGCCAAGGCTGGTAGGCCTGATTTCACTTTGAACTATCAAATTTTCTATGTCACACAACTCCGTACACAAAAAAACAAAGTTCCTCCCAAGGTGGTGAATGATTCTTGGAGGAAAATAACAAATCTCCTGATAATTTCTAATATGAAACTTAACTAAAATGATAATCACTAAGATCCTAATTGTAAGGCTTTGAAATAAATGATTTAATAATCTACAAACTACAAAGCATGAACTAATATAATAATTTCCAAATAATGATTAGATCAGTGCCTTCTAAAAACTTGGGCTATAGAGTCAGATAACTTTCAATCTTACGTACAATTGGAGACAGTTTTAAAAAATTACTTTTAATAAAGCAATACTATCACTTCACAGGCTTCCACTTGACTTATAATTCAAATCAATCTATACAGCTAATCTTATCGAATTTAACTCAAATTAAGAGATCAATAAAAACAAGAGAAGATACGCAAATCTTTCAATTGATATTTAAACTATATATATTAATTTTGAATTATGATACTCACGGAATTCAACACAATGAAATACTCTAATACAATAGAATATCTGAAAGACTAATTGAAAACATATAACTTAAAACCACAATAAAAAGAAGAGCACTTGTCTTTATTGATATTGAAAAACTAGTACATTGAAGTTCATGTTGTAATTGTGATCAAATTCTATTATACAATGTGTTTCTCCCCTTTATGATTACATTTTACATCACATATATATGTAGTTGAATAGGTTTCATACCCCTTTAGGGTGAAAGGCCATCATTTTTCATTAAAATTTATAAAACACTGAGAAAATCTAATCAACTAACTAACTAATAACTACCTATCTTTCGGATTTGGCTTTGGTCTAAAATCCAAATCAGATTGTACGAACTTAATATTTTTGCTAGAAATAGGAAATTTGATTTTATGAACTGGGTCTTTTTTAGATTTTCAATATTTGATCATTTTCATTCTCTGTCAACATCATCTTTACAGCAAGTTGAAATTCCAGCATCTCTAAAACCTTCGCTTTCAAAATTTTGATTGTTCCTGTCACAGAGCTTCCTTCCCTAATCCCTCAACTTTTAATTAAAATGTAATATGTTTTTGTATCCCATTTCATATACTTCATCATATAATCAATTATTGGGCATGTATTCTAGGATGCCATTTTTAGAATTTTATCACTATATAGGACTCTAAATTTTGCCAAATATTTAGATCTCCAACACTATCGATCCTAGTGATGAATATGAGACCATCGATATTGATATTGATTTACCTCATATGCTTTCAACTCAATTTATAATTACACCTAGTATTGAATATCATGATTCTCAAGAGGATCCTTGTTTGGAACTGGCTATTATTCCTACTGTGTTGGATATAGTCCATCTTGCGAGTTTCCCACCTTCCCTAAATTATATAAAGCAAGAGAGGGAGAGTAGGCGATGCGCTTGATTGGCTTGTCCTTCATGGTAGCCTTTTTTTTTGTTTTTTCTTCTTGTATTGTGCTTCTCCCATAATATGTTTGCTAAATGTTTGTTATATTCTTATATATGACCCTTGTTACTTTGTTGGTGCAATGTGATAAAGGAATCAAGCTTGTTGTACAATTCCTCTATATGTATCTCTATTCTTCTATGTGTTGTTTTTATGTTATGGTGTACTAGTTCTAATGTTAATAATTTTTTTCCTTGTGTAGTTTGATTGGATCTGCGACATGGTATTACTGATTCTTTTTGGTCTCCATGTTGTGGTCTGAAAAGACTCTTCTTCGTAACTCTTGTGTTTTCTTTCCTCCATTGTGATTGTAGTTCTACTTTCTTTGGGGAATGATGTCAATTCATTTTCTATAATATCATACATATATATATTATCTTATGATCATACTGACCCCACAGTAGGTAGATCCCTTCTGTGTTCTTTGTATATTTATGTGGTATTTCCCTTGATTTGTCTTCATTTGGGGGTATCTCGTAATGGAAATGTAATCAATAGAGTTGTTTATATTTTTGTTAAATCTATTTCTCATGTTAAAGTGTTGGAAAAGACTTTAACGTGGGGGCATAAGCTCTACTCACTTTTTGCACACACACACTTTCAAAATATTTTCAAACTTAAAAATTTTTCCCTTTATGGATTAAAGACTAATCCTTAAAGCATGGATTTTTACCTTATAGGATCTCTTGATCCCTCCAGTTTTAATTTAAAATGTTTTTGATCCCTTAAGGTCGGAGGGTGTCCTTAAGACTAGATCTCCCTGATGGGTTGACTAGTGAGTAGCCACATTCACTAGGTGGTTTGAATCCATCTTTCCAATTGCATTGTTTCCTTGTGTGGTTCACAATGGGACATAAGTTCTCATTGGGCGAGGTAATCACACCCTCTCTCTTTTTCTCTTTAACTGGTGATATCTCTCTTATCGTGATCTTAGGGTTGATAAATACTTAAGTCCCTAGGGGCTTGAGGATTCCTTTGTCCCTTTTTTATTTTAATAAAATTATCTTTTCTTCATGATCTCCTTTACCAAGAGTTTGCATCGAGTCTATACTCTTGCTAAAGTGGGGGCTAAATGTATAGTCATAAAATGGAAGCACTTCCATTGTAGACATGTTTAGCCCTCTAAGTAAGTGGTTTGGGGTCATGTCAAGTGCCTTGAATGGGTCTTTGACTTGGATCTAGCTTTTCCCCATGTTTTGTCCCTTTTCCCACTTCTCTCCGGCCTGTTTCTGGCATCCTAAACTGCAAACCTGAGATTTTTGACCTCAGAGTCAAAATTGACCTTTCTGGGTCAGGGTCGACCTCGACCCTAAACTAGGTCAAGGTCAACCTCAACCCTAACCTGGGTTATATTTGACCTCGATTCTGACCTAGGGTCCATATTTCAAGTTTTTGTGGTTTTCGGATGTCGGACTTCAGAAATATTTAAGTCCCGCTTTCGGGTCGGTTGTTTCGGTCTTCGAGGCAAAGACTATTGAAATTATATTTAATATAGGTCCACTTCTAGGGATATAGGTCTAATTGGAATTTAATTCTCCTATGTAGGCATCTCTATAATAATGTGCCCTATATTGGTATATAAGGAAGCCTTCTCTTCTCATTTTCTCTAACCATCTAAGACTTGAAAAAGGCAAGCTAAGACGCAAGAAGAAATTTCATCCATCCAAACTCTATGAATGATCTATTGAAGCAAGCATCTACTCTCAAGAATTCAAATACATTCAAGCATTCAATTCATCAAGGAGATCCATTGGTAGCCATTGAAGGATTCAAGCTCTATGGAGCCCTCTTGTTAAAGATTTCTTCATCCATATCCATGCAAGCCTCTTCCTATTCCAAGATCCATTCAAGATTGGTGTTGAAGATCTAAAAGAAATTGATTTGAGACATCCTACATTTGACACTCTACATTATACATCCATTTGGTGCATACATACTTTTGCATCCACGGATTCAAATCCACCATAAAGGTTTCCATACAAGTAAGGTGAATTTGTTCATTTACTTTGTTTATCTATGCAATTTCAATTCAATTATAAGGTTAATTCAAAAACTGGGGTTTGACCAAGGAAAACCCCTTCTCCCCAACAAACAAACCAATTTTCTTGCAGGGACAGGTTCAAAATAGTGAATTGGAGTGCGGATTCGGATACCCTTTTCGGCAAACTTTCAGGATCTAGGAACAGATTTTTTGTTAGACTGTGCAGGTCAGAATCAGACTTTCTGGGTCAGAATCAGACATTTTGGGTCAAAGGTGACATTCATTTTTGAGTCAAAATTGGACCTGAGCCAGATTCAGAAAACATTTTTGGGTTTTCTTTGTCTCTGTGTTTCTGTTCCAGATTCGATTGCGGAACTTCCAGAAACTCAGTGTAGATAGCCGAAAACAACATTATTCAAATTTGTTGCATTTTGAGGTTAGTAATTGCCTTCAATTCATTTCAATTAAAGTTTTAATCTTCCTAAATCTATTACACACTCTCTTCTATAAAATGGATTTTAGGGTTCTTCTCTCTATCCTTATCCTTAATAGGTTGATTCATTTATGTACTGATCCTTTCTTTGGGGTTAATCAATTTGGGTCTTCCCTTTATGAAATTTGGGATTAAGAGGACAATCTTACCTTCTCCACTATCTCAAAAATATAATAATAACAATACATTCAATTACTACCCCACATCATATTTAATCTTACATTCTAAACAACCATCTATTTTATTATATTACAAGTATTTTCTTTAATTCTTCTTTGACCAATAGTGCAATCTTGGGATGCATTTTCTGAAGCTTTTATTTGTAAGGCTTTTCCCCTGGCTTTAGTGGTAGATGGTGGAGCGCTAGTTTTGGATTTAACCCAGGCATGTAAGAGTATGACCAAGAAAAGATAATTTTTTGTCTTTGAAGAATTGAATGCATTGTTCTCTCTCCTCTAGTGTTAATGTCTCTTCCAAGTGGATTAGTCTTTGTACTTTTGTAGTGCCAATGATTGTTTGTGTTTTCTCTGCCAAAAGTGATGATTGTTCCTCAGTAATGGGGATTATATCAATCTTTCCATCCTTGGGCACCTCAGAGAGGTTTTCACCTTCAGAGATGTCTTTTGTTTTTACTATTTTGTAGCTAGAAGGTTCCTTTCAGTTTTCACCTAATAGCCTTAAATTTTCTTTATTCTCGATTTTATAACTAGAGGATTGATATAACTCCCCAAACTATGTTGTTTTCTCCAATCCAATTTTGAATCATGTTGTATGGTCTCCCATAGGTATACCTTGTCTTAGTCCAAAAAATTCAACAATAGCTTCATTATTCTCAAAAACATCTATAGTTGGTGGATTTTGTTGTTCCTAGTGAATAAGGTCAAGGAAAACCAAGGCTATGCTATCCTTGGTTTGGAAGGAGGAAATTGGGAGTTCGGTCAATGTATTAATACATGAATCAGTCATTGATCATATTTTCTTGATGAAGATAAGGATGGAGGTTCAAATCAGTTTCAAAATTCATCAATCCAAGCTTGGCGATCTGTGGGCCTATCTTGTAAAGATAGTTGGGCAATGGCAGTGTTAAAATGTAGGGTATTGGTGGTGTGTGGGGAATTCCACCCATAGTCATTCAAGTCTGTGTCTGAAATTAGTTCTTCAAATGTCTCAACTTTGTTATAAACACAAGTATTAATATTAGTGGGCAACGAGATATTTGAAATGCCTTCTACGGGTGGTCTGTTACCTAAAGCATGAAACCTTGGGTTTTGGGTAGGTGCATTTAATTTCATGATTCCTTGTTCATTATTACCAAGGCCAAAGTATCCATTATACCCTTGTTTTTGGACAATGGTGTACCCCTGTCCATATTCATGTACTAGAATTTTGACCTCAGTAGATGCCTCTTGATTGTTGGGTACCTGATTGGAAACAACTCCTCTAAGATTTGTGCAGTAAATAAAATGATCTTTATCACCAAGCATGGTGATTTCAGCTCCATCATAAAGAAACTTAAGGAGCTGATGATAAGTAGATTGTGCGGCTTGCATAGAATGGATACATGGTCTCCCCAGGATCATGTTATAACCTAGCTCTAGGTCCAGTACTTGGAATGAAATATCTTGTTTTGTTGGACCTAGTCTGATTGAAAGGCCTATCTGTCCCTTGGAATGGCATTCCTCATCATCATAAGATATTGTTATGATCTTTTTGGTAAAATATACACAACTCTCGTAGTATTCCAATGCTTGTAACAATTTTAGTGTACAGATATTTAGACCAAGATTTTTGGAATGCTAATGCAAACTATGAATAAATGATTGACTAGAATGATGTCTAAGGTGTAGGTACTTTACCCTTAAGAGAGATACTATAATTTTTGACGCTAAACCCTCTAAATAAAAACCTAAATGATAAAGAGGACTATCTTGACTTCAAAAGGCGAAACAAAAAGTGACAATTAAGACAATGATGTCCATGAATAAGACAAATGTTGACAATAATGATAAGTGCCTAAGACAAGGCAAGTAGATAAAGATGGTAACCGAAGTTTCAATGAGGTCAAGATAAAACACAAGACCACTACTAGAATGTCCTAAAAGGATGTATCCTCTAACCTGAAAAATCACTCTTAAAAGTGGAATACTTAACCCTAGGATATGCAAGCTATGTTTTTGGGGATTTTTGGATTTTTGAGACTAAAATGATGACTATGCAAAAAAGGCAAATGACTATGCAAGGTTCTAAATGTAAGAATGACATGAAAATGAACCTCTAATATACAAGGGTATGTCAATCACTAAATTTCATAATAAAATACAAGAATGTTTAGGACATGCGTTGATTAAGTTTTCTCTGTGTAGGAAATTGTTGAGGAAAATTTCTAAAGATGTTCAAACACAATAATCACACATTCAGTATAGTTGCAGGATTGGCTTAAAAAAGAAACAATCTGTATATGTTCAACAACTCTTTCAAGTTGCAAGATTTCACAAGGTCTAACACAATGAAAAAAATAGAAATAGTTAATATAACCTAAGGTCAATTAGCTTCATGCAAAATATTCCAGGCCCATTTCTTGGTAGTCTGTCAGCTCACACAACCTATCACACTCCAGGTTGTAAGTCATTTTGAATGCACTCATGTTTTTTTCCTTTTTCCAGGTACCTTTTGATGTGTCAAAGAAGATTTCTCTTCAAATAAAACAATACCGTGGGACACATATGATGGGGATCTAGTTCTGGAGGGATTCTTCACTCCCCTTGCACTGAAATAAGTTGATGTTTGGGGGTGAACCGGATGGTCTCTAATTAATAGGTTTTTAGTAAGATTTTGAGGATTCTCCCCAATTGGTTTGTACAAGTATGAGACACTAAAGTCTCTAGTGGACCACATCAGCTCCTTAGGCATGTAGGCCTGATTCAATCTATCATCCACATACCTCTCCTGAGCTTGGTTAGATATAAGACATTTAGGGGTTTTTCCCATGTCTTGTTTATATACTGACCGAAAGGGATTTGTCAGTTTGAGGTCATCCTTCGGAGGTTAAAAGGACACCCGGACAAGCCTCTCTATGAAAATAAAATGGTTTTTAATCTAATAGAATGTGCAAGTGCACAAAATACCCAAAATACATGATTAATCGAATTAAGCAGTAAAGTCAAATGTTAGCTAATCTACCAATCATCCATACATGCACAATGGTTCTTTTAAGCACCAAACTAGATGAGATTTTACTCGTTCAATTTTAATGCACCAATCTCAAATGTATTTTTCTTTGTTCAATTCTTAACCCCACTTCAATTTTGAGCACCAAATTGAAAGATGAGTTTGTGATGTTTTCTCATACACTGTTCATTTTAGGTGCACAAAAAGGAAAATGGATTGATTTAGATTAAAATTTGATAGTGTTTCCACGCCACAAGCTAAAAACAAATGTTACTACCAAAAACCAAAGAATCTATCAATCAATTTTGGTAATCCGTGTGTATTCTAGGGTCGATGGAACAACAATCAAAGTTTTGAGTGATTCTACTTATCGTGTCCAAGTAAGCATTGAAAAGAATTTTGTACCCAATTTTTGCTTCCAATGCTTCAATTCGTAGTTTGCGATCTAGTCCTTCATTTTGTTTTGCCTCTCTCTCTCTCTCTCTCTCTCTCTCTCTCTCTCTCTCTCTCTCTTGTTGTTCAATTGGCTCTTGAACCTTGACTTGTTTGTGTTTTAATGGTCCACTGCATTTTTTCATGTCTGCATTTACATCTTTTTAACAGTTGAAATGCGTCTTTTTACAACAAAGAATCAAAATTTAAGACAGGAGAGACTTTTAGACAGTCGAATGCATTGCTTCAACATAGCGAGTGTGTCATTCCAAAGTAGTGTTTGCGGCTTTAGATAACAATAAGTGCGGCAACCTGTAGCATTTAGTGCAGCTCTTGAAGATCGTAAGTGTGTCATTTGAGACCCTTGCGTGCGTCCTTGGAAGGATATGAGTGCTAATTACGAACTGTGAATGCATTGACTACGAATGTTGAGTGCGTAGATTGGTTACTAGTGTAAAAATATTAATATAAGACAGAAATAAGAGTATTTCAATCGTGAAAATCAGCAGATCGATGTTCAAAAATGTGTTTATCTCAGATAAATGGTCAGTTATCATAATGATAAACACACAAAACAATACATAATAATCTATAAAGTGCAATGAATGATAGGAAAATAGCAAATAAAAGCAATAATGTGTGTTTCATCTGAATCATGTGTGCGTAGTTTGAGTAAAACGAGTGCAGTGATTGCGTTCAGTATGTGTGTTTGTAGGAATGTGTCAATCTAATGTTGTGAGTGTGTTGTAATATCATGAGTGCATCAATTAGTTATGTGTCCGCGTCAAACTAAGTTTGTGTCTGCGCAAAATAGAGAAAAAGTAAAATTTGTGAAGCTT
Source organism: Thuja plicata (assembly GCA_018584345.1). Classification (NCBI taxonomy): domain Eukaryota; kingdom Viridiplantae; phylum Streptophyta; class Pinopsida; order Cupressales; family Cupressaceae; genus Thuja; species Thuja plicata. Next base: position 815,666 of record MU224855.1, on the reverse strand, counting down.
GGTGCTTCACGTCGGGTTCAACATCTGTAATCAGGGTAATTCAAATTTGTAAAACCTGCAATAGCATCAAAATCTCAAACACAAGATCTATTAAGCAATTAGTACCCTAATATCAAAAGAGGAAGTAAGATAAATATAAAACATGAAAAATCAATAATATGAAATCATTTTCAAATAAATGAACATGCAAACTAGTAATCCTCTTTTATTGTTCTCCTTCTTATTGCAATGTGGACTCTCAGTGAGTGCTCAATGTGACAGCATAAGAGTTCAAAACGTGTGTGGTTGCAAAATATGAGAAATAAATCTCATGATATAGAATTTTGGAGATTCCAATCAAAATTCCTTGATTGGTGGGACTGATTATCTATGATTGAAGAGTTAAACTCAAATTGATTGGGAGTTCAACTCACTTGAATGCCTTGTCAACAGGATAGATTGATCTGTTAAGAGAATAGATTGAAGAGTTGACTGATTAGATAGGATAGAAGACTGAATAAATTGATTAGTCTGGAGAGAGAATTGTGGAAGCGGAAAGTGTGATTGAGAAGTTAACTGGAACTTAGTATGACTTAGAATTGGAAGAATAAATATGATTAAATAAATAAAAGAATTCATTTATTGGCACATGGAGGAATATAAATAAATAATTAAAGTTATTTATTTATGAGAGGAATAATTAGTTTAATTAAATAAATATCATTTATTTAATTATGAGTGGGAATATGATTTATGTAATTATTATGTGTAATAATCACAAAGAGAGAATATTAATTAAATAACATAATTATTTAATTAATTGAAGTGGTATAGAGAACAATTAAATAATGTTAACTATTTAATTAATTTATAGAGGATTAATTTATGACTAATGATTTAAAAATATGATTATTTCTAAAGATAAACATGGACTGCTAGAAGAGCAAAAAAATGCAAAATTTTTTGAAGGCGTAATTCGAATGCGTCCAAAATCCTAACCCTAAGGAAAATAGAATTGGGAATGAACTGTGTGAAAAAGATGAGTTTGAAAATGAAGATGGTTTTATCACCATAGATGTCACTAATGAAATAGCAAAAGACTTGGATGCCCTAGCAAAGTGTGGGATTATATGCAGATTTATTAGCACCCGATCTGAGAGGAGGAAAATCTTGGAGTGGATCGATAACACATGGAGAACGCCGCATATCACAAAATTTATGTCGCGCGGATTTTTCATTGTTATCTTTGCATCAGAGGAAGAAAGATCAAATCTTTTGTAGGGTGGTGTCTGGAGAATAAATTCGATGCCTCTCTACATTTAGAATTGGGGACAAAATTTTAACCCATTAGATACCAACCCATATGAAGTTGCAGTCTGGGTTCGCATGTATGGATTGCTAGTGGAATACTTGACGGAATATGCCCTAGAAAATATTGGAAGAACACTGGATACATTAATTAACATAGATATTGATATTTCCAATGGAGACTTATACACTTACGCAAGATTAGATATTGCTGCCATAAGAAAGATCCCAGAAAAAAAATCAAATTAAGAGCACAGGGAAAGGATTGGCTGCAGACAATTGAAATAGAAAAAAAAAATTTCTTTTGTTTAAATTGTGGTAGGAGGAACCTATAGACACCTAAAACTGGGCAGGTGTTCTCTTATCAAGCAAATCTGCAAATCTCAGCCAAATGCTCTAAATTTCATCAAAATAAATCAATTCAAAATCAAATGGACATTTATCAATCAAATTGGATAAAATCATTTAAAATTAAAGGATTAAATAAATAATGACATCAAATGATCAAATATAAGCCTAAAGGGATTAATCAAATTATATAATTGATTTTAATCAATTAATTGTATAGTTTAAATCAAAAATCAAATTGAACCTATTCCCCTACATGGCTAATTTAATTAATTGATTGAATTTAATAAATCCTAATATACTTCAAACATGAATTTGAGAAACCAATGAGAATTGAGAACACAAAGCACATTGATCACTCCTAATTTTCAATCTCAATCACTCATTTTGAACTTTGAATCTCAATCACTCAAATTTGCCCCTTTGTCCAAACCTTTGAGACAACCATTTAAATTGTCCCCCCATTTGAAACCATTTGAAAGCCTCTCACTCAACCATGGCTTAATCATGATCAAGTAACTCTACCCCCTACACTTGGGAAAATCCTATAAATAGAAGTCATTTTGAGAGCATAAAATATCCTAAAAAATTTGAATGCAAAGCATCCTTATTATAGATATTTCATAGCAAATTGAGAGAAATTGAGAGCATTTCATATCAATTTAGCATAATGTAGAGAATTTTGGAGAGAATTTGAATCAAATTTCATAGAATTGAAGATAATTGAGAGCTAGTTAGGTATTATCTTCATCAATTTCTCATTCTAGGATTGTCACTAGTAGAGATTAAGGCTGAAAGCTCTATTAGAAAAGTTTAGTTAGAGATCCATGAGATGTTAAATGCTTTATTTATCAATTATTAGATTAAATTGTATTATTGTTTCCATAGAATTGATAGATAGCACCTTTATTTTCTGAAGGTATAAATTATACATACACAAATGGCACCCACCATGGGGCTTTGAGCCTCTAAATCTCATTTTTGTCAAATTTCAAGTATTTTTTGGTGCATTTTCCACTAATTTTGCAGGTTGCAGATCCAAGTGACGCCTACCAACAGTAAAGTGATGCCTACCAACAGCAAAATGATGACTACAAATATCTGTCTTTCTCTATCTTGAATTTCTTTCACCACCTACAAGATAAAGTGTCACGCCTGAGCACATAAAGTGATGCCTGCAAGCAGCAAAATCATGCCTAAGAACATTCTTCTGTTGCCTGCTAACTTTTCTATTTCGCAATTTGCATATTATATATTGCCTGTGATTTAAATTTTAACGTGTGTTATTTGTAAAATCATGCTTAGCTGACTACAAATTCACACCTAGCTGAATACAACGTCACATGTATGACACTACCAAATAACACATGTTAGCTGTTAAATGATGCCTGCTACAATTTACGTGTTATTTCTTTTAAATTAATAAATTCAGGTTTCTAACTCTCTGTTACTATGTTTTTTGCAGATGAACAGACATCTGAAAGTGCAGAAACCTGAGCTAAGGGTCAGAAGGCAAAGCAAAGAGGTAAGGATATTAACCAAACACTCTAAACAAGTAAATAATGCTAGCATTTTGGATAATTTGGAGAAGGAAGAAGCTTTATATGATCATTATGTTAAAATTGTGAATGCTGACAAACAAAAATTTCCATCTTTGAATTGAGTTCATGCATTAATTCCTTAAAGTGTTTTTTTTGCAAATCTTGCTTAAAAGACTTAATTGCATTTCAATTTCCTTTTGTTTTGGATCATTTTGTTTGTTTGTGTTGACTAACTTACTGGTGGAGCCGGAGAGGGAACGATCGCCACTAGGTGAGTGAGCAAAATAAAAAGCAAAAACTTCAAAAAAGTGCCTAGCCTTTGCTAGCTTTGAAAGAGGTATTTTTCTCATCAAGCTTTCTTTTCTTATATTGTGGCAACTTCATTTAAATCTAGCTAAATAGGGACAGCCTATTATTGTCCATCTTGAACGAAACATTAGGTATATGCTCTCAACTTTTTTAAGTTGATCAAAAAGCCAAAAATGTTGAGTTTAGGGTGGTAGAAAGAAAGGGGGGATAATTGAACCATACACTTCATTTTTAAGAACCTCTTTGTTACGAGGTTGAGAAAGAACAAATAAGTGTTTGAAGTGTTTGAAATAAATAAAAATAATAGGGATATGCTCTTCACTTTTTGAGTGAATCAAATTCCCAAACTTGTTGAACTAAGGTCAATTTATTGCTTTCTATATATGCTAGATAAACTAGATCTTTAGAGGGCCTGCCTCCCGAGTACATCCTTACGAGGACGGTGAGAGGAAACGACCCAAAGTGGGAGACAATTGCTTAAGCCGTGATACTATCTGACCCACTATAATTAAATGCACTCTTCCGTAATGGGTTGTAGTGACTATATTGTGCTTAAGTTTCTTCACTTCCTCTAGTAGTCCTTCAGGATTGCACAAAATTGTACTTTTGTGCATGTGGGAAGCCTACAAGGGGGTAAAAGAACTTTTCATGATTTAGAACGGAGGTTTTCAATAAATCCTTGATAAGTAGCAAGCTACCTTTTAGAGCCAGAAATGTTTAAAAACCAAATGTGACTCTAGGTAGATTGATTGGAATCTATTCTTGTTTAAGACCCGTTGAAACAACCGAGAACATATACATTAGTGTGTTTTAGGGTTATGATGCAAACTTGATGTGTGTGTTGTGTTTGTATTTACATTTTCAAGCAAGAATCTAATTGAATAGATCTGATCACAACTTTAAACTTTTAAAAACCCTAAAACAACTGTGAAAACAATCTTGATCTGCAAAGTGTCGCATACCAGCAGAGAAATCACACCTACAAAACATTTTGTGACGCCTACAAAATTGAAACGATGCATGTTATAGCTGAAGTGACTCCTAGGTCGCTAGAAACTATTGCCTGTCAACATTAAGGCGACACCTACCAAAATGCAAACACCACCTACAACCTTCAGAGTGCCACGTAGAAGTTTTGCAGTTGACACCTATACAGTGTGAAGTGACGCCTATACGGTATAAAGTGACGCCCAGAAACAAATAGGGGAAAAGAGTGGACATTTCCTGAGGGTGTGAAAACAACTTGATCATATTTTTGGATACCCTTTTGGATTTCCTACCTGTGCATACTTTCAGTTTGATCAGAATCCCCCATTGTTGGATAATTTGCAAAATCATTAAGGGATTGATCAATCAGGTAATCAAAGCCAAGTTTCTTGATCTATTCTCATGTGAGATTTTACCTGATCACATTACATTAAATCTACCCTGCAATCTGATGGAACCTATCTAAGGCAGGAGTTTCCTTTTCCTAGTGACAAATTTACTTCTTTGCAACAACCAACTCAAGAACCAATGAAGGAAGTAGAACCAAATATGGCTTTCCCATTTGGCAATATGGACCTCGACCTAATCAACAACATCAATAGAGATAACAACAATAATAATGGAAATAGCGAGGTCAATAACAATGGGGCCCATGGAAGAGGAATAGACCCTAATAGTCAAGGGATGGATCCTAATAATAATGGAGGCAATGTGGACCCTAATGATGAAGAAGCAACCAAAGAAAAGGTTAATGAGGCAGTCCAAACCCCATTCTTCATTAATCTCATGGAGAAAGTGTTAGAATGAGATAGGGAGAAGTATTTCCTAGACCTAGCACAAGCGGGGACTAAACTCCCCCACAACTTTGATGTTGATCAACTTAAGCAAAAGGAAGAAGATGCCAACCCGATCGACATAATGAACAAGCAATTTAAATTATTCCAAATGAAATTGGACATGATAAAACAAAGTGGGGCTCCTAAACCCTTTTCTATTGAAGCTTTGTGTACTTTTCCATTTGACAAGACCCTAATTATGGTCCCATTCCCAAGCAATTTTGTTTTTCCTAAATACGAAAAGTATGAAGGAGCATCTGATCCCCAAGATCATTTAAGGTAATTTTTTGCATTAAGCTTTGATTTCATGCATGACACAACATATTTAATGAGGTTTTTCCCTATAATTTTAGGAGGAATGGCAATGGAGTGGTTTTCCAAGTTACCCTCCGGCATCTGAACTCTCAAGGAATTGGCCTCCAAATTTGTAACTCATTATTCCTACAATATCAAACATGAGGTTACGATGATAAATTTATGTAATACCAAGCAATGAGAGTGAGAAGGATTCCTACTTTTCTTACAAAGGTGGAGAGTGGTATTCGCTAGATACCCTCGAAGTGTACTAGAAAAGGAGAAGATGGATATCTTCATTAATAGCTTGAGTAATGAGTTGAACTATCGGTTAAGATTGCAATGTCATAGGTCTTTACAAGACCTAATTGAGAATGGAGTTACTACAGAGGAGGTATTGGTTAAAAGTGGAGAAATTAAGCTTTATAAGGATAATAAGAATAACAACAACAATACCTCCAATAACAATCAAAATAGAAATCATCCTAAAAATAACCGATTTTGGATGAGGAACAATAAAAAAGGTGTGGTCAATGATGGAGTTGTGGAAGCTAATCATTTGAAGGCTAATGTTTTACGATTACAAGAAGACCTACTCAAGTTAACAATGCAATTCAAGCACCCAAAGTTCCTCTCAACAACAACAACAATAATAATAACTTTGGGAATAATCAAGGGGCTAACAAGCCTAAACCTTTCTTTGCACCAATGCCTAGAAGTACATTCACACCTTTGGGTGAACCACTTGAGAATGCATTTAGAACCCTAATTGCTAATAAGATTATTGATTTACCAAGGGCTCAAGCCTATGAACCACAAATCAAGCCTAATTGGTAGAGTGACTCCGACCATTGTGAATACTATAGCAATCGAGGACACAAAAGCAATGATTGCATGTGCCTAAGACATGTGGTGCAAGATTTGATTAACAATGGTGTAATTAAGATAGAAGGGCCCCAAAACAATGAGGATCATACAGCCTTTAAACAACCTTTCTATAATCATGAGAAAGGTGAGTCTTCAACTTCTAACAACTCCAAAGGTAACAACAATGTCAATTTTTCTCATCATTATGACAATACTATCAATACTTTATCCAGACATGAGCATGTTGTTAATGTTGTGGTGACTAAGGAACAACCCAAAGTGGAAACTTCTAATGCCATTACTACGGGGAAAGCATCAAGGATTATTCTACAAGGGGGTGCTCCTAAACTTATTGGCCCTACATAATCAAATATTTTGGCTAAAAAACTATCTACTACAACAAATCCTTATAGTTTGGTTGATCAATTGCAAAAGACTCCAGCACAAATCTCTATTTTGGAGTTACTAAAACTTTCTCCCAATCACAAGGAGATCTTGGAAAAATCCTTAGTGGAGACTAATGTTCCTATAACTTTGGAGGAAAATAAGTTTCAAAATATGGTAGGACATCTCATTGCACCCCATTGCCTTTCATTCTCCGAACAAGATGATATGGCCCTTAATCATCCTCAAAATTTTCCTTTGCATATAGAAGTTTTAATCCAAAGACATAGGGTCAAGAGAGTTCTCATTGATGGGGGAGCCGGTCTTAACATTTTCACATTGAACCTTGTCAAGTCTTTAGGGTTAGCCAAATCATCCATTGATGCTAAAAAGTTGATTACCATTAAGGCTTATGATGAGGAAGAAAGATCTTCGAAAGGCATGATTGTTCTACCTATTCAAGTTGGACCTGTCAAGAAAGACACCATATGTCAAGTCCTTGACATGAAGCTAACTTATTATATATTATTTGGGAGACTATGGATTCATGAGATGCAAGTGGTGCCTTCCACCTATCATCAATACATAAAATTTCCACACATGGGTGAAGAGATCACAATTGGAGGAGATTCTAATCCCTTTCAATATTGTAACACATTGAAACCTAGTCATGAGCTATTTATTCCTCACAATAGGGAAGGATTCATCTGTTAGGAACCTATGTGTTCCTTATGTTTATTTTGTTAGTGTATTGTTTTTGGACACATATGCTTTGTAAGTCGTCTCGTGAGTATATTTTATTATCCCACATGCATAGGTAGTAATACTTTTCTAGATTGTATTTAGTATATAAGTGTGTGTTGAGGCCTTTGAATGGTACCTAGAAATTTATTGTATTGAGCTTTCTCAAAGGAGGCTACCCCCTCGAAGTGGCCCACGATCAATAGATTCACTCTGAGTTCTACTATTGCTCTATATTTCTGTTATTTTGTACATTTTCATCAGACTATTGCAGAAGGTTCCTCTCATCTGGTATTAGAGCACTTTCTTGGGCTTGTTGGGTGGAAATTATGTCAAAAAAAAAAAATTCGTCGTGGCCTTCAGGTTCCTTTTTCTTGCATCTGGGTTCATTTCAATTTATAGAAATTCTTGTTATTGCAGTACTTAATTTCATTTTTTAGTATCTAAGTAATTTTCCCTAAGTTGATTGTTTCTATTTTTTATCCATAGCTTCCTTTCTTTCTTTCTTTTTCCTCTCAAATTCCTTCAGAACCCCCAAAATATTGTTCCGCATACTTCCTTCATTGAAGACTCTACCCCAAATTCCATATATTGCAGCCCTAAAACCCTAATTTATCTAGTTTTAGGGTTTGCCCTAACTTTTTCGCTTCTCAGCCAATCGCCACCAAATCTAACCACAAGGTTCATTTCCTAATTCTGCTCCTTTATCCCTCTTGGACCGCTCATCTCATTCTACCTCCCCACCCTTGAAACCCTCATCTTTATTTTTCCCTTTTCATCAAAAAGTGTCCAACCACTCGTCAAACACCCATTTACCATCTGAGTTTTGCCCAAATCCAAGTTTTCCCTAACTGAAAAAGTTTATGTTTCTATTGTTCTACCCATTTCAAAAAAAAAAAAATTGCTATATGGTTGTCACACATACAGGAGAAAAAATCATAGAGGAGGAACTTGCATCCCTCAAGACCAAACTTCAAGATCTGGATGACAAATTTCTCGGTCTCACTCTTCAGCATTCAACCATGAATCGAAGCCATTCTGGAGATGCTCGGTTCTCTTCTGGCAATTTTTGTGGTTCCTCGCTTCGATGGTGTTGATCTGACTAGATGGATTTACAAGGTAGAGCAATATTTTAGCTTGCATAATACTCTGGATATCAACAAAGTCCCACTTGCATCTTTTCATTTGGAACATGAAGCTCTTCAATGGTTCCATTGGTACATCAATGATAATGTAGACCCAACATGGATAGAACTGTGCACACTCCTTTTAGAGCACTTTGGCCATAGTGCTTTTGATGACTTCACAGGAGCACTCACTAAACTCCGCCAAACAGGCACTGTAAGAGAATAATAGAAAGAGTTTAAAAAATTAGCTAATCACACAGAGGGATTGTCTGATGAATTCTTCCGCAGTTGTTTTGTTAGTGGTTTGAAGGATGCACTTTGATCTGAAGTAAAAATGTTTTAGCCCACTACAATGATGGAAGCCCTTGGGTTGGTTAAGTTACCAGAGGACAAGATTATTTCTCTACAACATTCCAGATCCAATTTTGTTCCATTCAAAAATATGGGTTCTCTACACCCTCAAGTCACGCCAGCTCCCAAAACTACTCCTATCAAGCACTTGTCTGAAACAGAGATGCGAGCCCGGCGAGAAAAGGGGCTTTGTTATAATTATGATGAGAAATGGTCTCAAGGACATAGATGTGTTCAGAAAAATCTCTATCTCTTGGATGTGGATTCTCCACCTGAACTGGAAGAGTACGTAGATGCTCATGAAATAGTAGATGATGAGGTTGAGCCTCAACAACCTGAACCTCCTTCACCAGAAGCCCAACCAGAGATATTTGTCCATGCTATGGCAGGAGTCACTACCCCACAAACCATGTGGGTCCAGGGTTTCTTCAAGAAGATCCCTCTTACTATACTCATTGATTTTGGTAGCACTCATAACTTCATTGACCCCCGAATAGCCAAACAGGCCGATTGCTTTGTCCATCCCTGCTCTAGCATTGAAGTCATGATTGTCAATGGGGGCACTTTACCTTGCAAACAGAAATGTCATAATGTGTGTCTCTCTATTGGAGATTATAACCTGCACTCTAACATGTTTTCCTTGCCCTTAGGTGGATGTGATGTGGTTTTGGGCGCCCAATGGGTATGCACTCTTGGCCCCATTCTATGGGATTTTGCTAAACTTTGGATGCAATTTTCAGCCAATGGACAACAACACACTTTGAAAGGCTTATAGCCAGGGTCTCTCAGCATCATCGGTTCACATCATATGGAAAAGATTCTTAAGAAGAATTCACATGGTGTCATCGCTTAGCTCCATTCCATTCAGATGCAGCCATCAGCGGTCTATAGTACTCCTGCAGATCTACAAAAAAAATTGGATAAGTATTTAGGTATATTTTTTAAACCTGTGGGATTGCCCCCTTCTCGCCCAGAGGACCACTATATTCAGCTCCTTTCTAGCAGCATTCTGCCCAACTTCAGGCCCTACCACTACCCATTTCATCAGAAGACCAAAATCAAGATGCTCGTCCATGACTTACTGAAGCAAGGTATTATTCGCCCTAGTACCAGTTCCTTTACTTCTCCAGTTCTACTTGTCTACAAAAAATATGGGTCCTAGCGACTCTGCATTGATTTCTGAACACTTAATCATCTCACCATAAAGGATAAGTTTCCCATTCCAATTGTTGATGAACTTCTTGATGAGCTTCATGGCGCTCATTTTTTCTCCAAGTTGGATCTTCCTTCTGGGTATCATCAAATTAGTGTTAATGAGGAGGATATCCCTAAAACAACCTTTCGCACACATGATGGTCACTATGAATTTTTAGTCATGCCCTTTGGCCTCACCAATGCTCCTTCAACATTTCAGGTAGTGATGAATAAAATATTTCGGCCATACCTCCAAGAATTCATTCTAGTCTTCTTTGATGATATCCTCATATATAGAAAAACCTAGGCTAAGCATCTCCATCATCTGGAGCTCGTAATAAAACTTCTCTCTAATCATCAACTCTATGTGAAATAGTCTAAATGTGTGCTTGGCCAGGAGGAAAAGGAATATCTCAGGCATATTGTTGCACACCAAGGGGTTCGGGTGGATCCTACAAAAATAGATGCCATGAAAAAGTGGCCGCATCCTCACACTCTCAAGAGCCTTTGGGGTTTTTTGGGGTTGACTGGCTATTACCACAAGTTTGTCAAGAATTATGGGAAGATTGCAGCACCATTGACAGCTATGTTAAAAAGGGATGCTTTTACCTGGACCCATGTTGCTGAGAATGCATTTGAACAACTGAAACAAGCTATGTGTAGTACACATGTTCTCGCTATGCCAAATTTTTCAAGGCCCTTCACTATTGAGAGTGATGCTTGCGGAAATGGACTGGGTGTTGTTCTCCTTCAAGATGACCATCCTATTGCATTCACTATCAAAGCCCTTTCTAGTAAGAATCTATCCCTATCTACTTATGAAAAATAAATGATGGCTATTTTGCATGTTGTACAGAAGTGGCGGCCATACCTCCTAGGGAGTCATTTTTGCATCAAGACAGATCACCAAAGTCTGAAATACTTCCTAGAACAACGAGTATCCTCCCCTGCATAATAGAAATGGGTTAGCAAACTCATGGGGTATGATTATGAGATCACCTACAAGAAGGGTAAGGACAATATTGTATCAGATGCTCTTTCTTGCACATTTGATGATCAAGCTTCCCTTTCAGCTATTTCTATGCCAATTCCCAATTGGTTAGAATCTATTCAGCAGGGCTATGTCAGTGACTCTTCTTTATCTCAAATCATTCACCAATTGACCAATAATCCTTCTGATGTACCACATTACTCTTGGGATGGTGCTTCTCTTTGATACAAGGGTCGTCTAGTGCTTCCTCAGAATCCAGATCTGCAACAGGCTGTCTTTTATGAATTACATGCCTCTCCTTCGGCAGGGCACTCTAGATTCCTCAAAACTTATGAGCGGGCAAGGTGGAACTTCTTTTGGAAAGGAATGAAATAGATGATTCAATAGATGGTGGCTGAATGTGATACCTTCCAATGCCACAAGGGTGAAACGACCCTCCTTCTTGGAATGCTAGAACCCTTTCTCATTCCTACACAGATTTGGACTAATATTTCTATGGATTTCATTGAAGGGCTTCCTAAATCAAGCAGCAAGACAGTGATCTTGGTTGTGGTTGATCGTCTTTCCAAATATATTAATTTTTGTGCCCTTAGCCACCCCTATACTGCCTCCTCAGTTGCACAAATATTCATGAACCAGATCTTCCGTCTTCATGGCCTCCCTTCTTCCATTGTCTCATATATTTCATAAAAATGGCACCAAACTGAAGATGAGTTTGGTTTATCACCCACAAAATGATGGTCAGACTGAAATTGTCAACAAATGCTTGGAAACTTATCTTCATTGCTTCACTTCTGAACAGCAACATCAATGGGCCAAGTGGCTTCCTCTAGATGAATGGTGGTACAATACCTCTTACCACACTACATCTAAAATGACTCCATATGAAGTAGTCTATGGTCAGGCACCTCTAATGCTCCTTCCCTACACTCCCAATAGCTCACTAGTCCAGGCAGTTGACACAGTTCTTCACACCAGGGATTAGATTCTTCGCACCTTACAGGATAATCTTCACATAGCCCAAAATCGAATGAAACAGCAAGCAGATCAACATCATTCTGAGCACTCGTTGTAAGTTGGGGATATGTTTTTTCTTCATCTACAGCCATACAAGCAATCCTCCCTGAATCTTAAAGGCCATCATACGTTGGCCCCAAAATTTTATGGGCCATATAAGGTTCTGCAGAAGATTGGTCTAGTTGCTTATAAACTGGAACTTCCTCCTTCCCGCATTCATCCAATATTTCACATTCCATGTCTCAAGAAAGTTCTTGGTACCAATGTCAGATCCCAAACTTCTCTCCCTAAAATAGATAAGGAAGGATCCATTATCCTGGAGCCTGAGGCAATCCTTGACCGGCACACTTGTCAGCTTTGTCTCGATCCATCTCTGAGGTCTTGATTCAGTGGCACATAATGCAACCAGAGGATGCTACATGGGAACCCCTTCTTTAGATTCAGAAACAATTTCCACACCTTAAGCTTTGAGGACAAAGCTTTTTTCTAAGAGAGAGGGGATGTTAGGAACCTGTGTGTTCCTTCTGTTTATTTTGTTAGTGTAGTTTTGTTGGACGCATATGCTTTGTAAGTCATCCCATGAGTATATTTTATTATCCCACATATATAGGTAGTAATACTTTTCTAGATTGTATTTAGTATATAAGTGTGTGTTGAGGCCTTTGAATGGTACCAATGAATTTATTGTATTGATCTTTCTCAAAGGAGGTTACCCCCTTGAAGTGGCCCGCGATCAATAGATTCACTCTGAGTTCTACTATTTCTCTATATTTCTATTATTTCATGCATTTTCATCAGACTGTTGTAGGAGGTTCCTCTCATCATCCCTAATGTCACCAATGAAGAAACTAAAGAGGAAGGTTCAAAGTTAACATCAAATGCTACATCTGCCTCAAACCCTAATCAAACTAACTCAACTACATCAACTAAAGGAGGTTAGAGAGTGAGTTATGAGAGTCAAATCCCACATGAAAATTCAGTTAAAACTTCTACATCAAAGATAGAAATTTTGAAACTTCCAAGGATGAGAGAGAACAAGCCAAAAAGGACCAATACCAAAAGATGAATGAAATGATGCATAACTTTAAAAATCAACGTAGAATCAATTCCAAAGGAGTGGGGGAAATAACTTTGAAAAGCAATGTAGAATCAATTCCAAAGGAGTGGGGGAATATTTTGTTTCCCTATTTGATTTGCCAACTTATCCTAAGACACATGGGAAACCATCAATTTCTCATCCACCTCGCAAATATAACTCTCATTTTGTAAGAGAGGGTGGCAAATCAGCCCTAGAAAAGGAAGACAATGAAGTTTTACAATGGCTCTACAAAGAGGAAGACACTTCAAACAATCTCATTGAAAGACTACAACACATCAATATCCAAACTGAGCAATATGGAAAGGGATATCAAATTATGCAAAAAATGGGATACAAGGGAAGAGGACCCTTAGGAGTCAGGAATAGAGGATTTCTAGAACCCATTGAACCTACTTGGAGATCAAAAGATGAGAAATCCAGAATAGGTTATCAAGACAAAGGAGAAATTTCAATCCCTATGCATGATTTTCCTGAACATGTACACATGGTAGGATCCGAGAGTGAGGATGATTCCAGAGATTATGAGTGGGATTCCCTATCCAAAGACTCTTGTCATGATAAAGAGGTTGATTTTATTCACACATATGCTACCATTCCTAATGTCAAAAGTCAAGACAATGAGAATCAAGGTTCGAATTCTACACAAGCATCAAGTGAATCTCAAGAATCCAATGTAGTTCAAGAATCTAGGGATAATCAATGGATAGGTGAACTTTGGGTACCTTCGTGAGGGGGTGATTCAAATTTTATATTTAATCCACATGATTTCTTTCCCATGGAAATCATTGAGGACTCTAGTGAGAAAAATGTCAATCCTACTTCCATGGAACACCTTGAGCAAGCACATGTTATAGACCTAAGTGATACAATGTACGAACCTTCAAACGAGGTCATTTCCTTGAATCCTTTGAATGATAACTTGCCTAATGATTCCTTAGCCTTACTTCATCCCGAACTCATTGATTGGGATTTAACTAAACCAAATGGCTTATTATACTTTCCCAATGACCATGCAATGGCTCAAAACCTAAACATGGTTGAGTCATCTTCTTCCACCAATGAATACAATCCAGACATAATGATAGAGGCAGGGGTCCAACCTCTCAATCCACAAAATAAAAGAAATAAAATCAAAAAAATGAAAAGGTCTAGTGGTGAAACCACCATGTGGCAGTGCTACAACCTAAAAAAGTAAAAATATCAGATGTTTCCAAAGGTGGAAACCCAACTGTGGCACCTAAGGAAGAGAGGTTGGATACCCTACCAGAACATTATGATGAGAGATCTCCTATTCTCATAGAGCCAACAGAAAAGGTTAACATTGGAACCAACTTGGAACCAAATTTTATTCACTTAGCAGCATCATTAACCCCATCAGCAAGGAAGGAGTTCATCAAATTCTTTCAAGAAAAGAAAATTAAATTTGCATGGTCATATCTTGACATGCTAGGGTTAGATACAAGCTTCATAATGCACCATCTTAATGTGAAACCTGACATCAAACCTGTAAAGCATAAATTGAGAAAATGCATCCATGTGTAGCCCTATTAGTCAAAGCAGAATTGGAGAAGCTACTCAAATTTGGATTCATAAGAGTAATAGCCTATGCAGAATGGATATCCAACATTGTACCAGTTACCAAATATGATAAATCCATTAAAATATGCACATATTTTTTAGACCTTAACCTTGCTTGTACAAAAGATGATTTTCATTGCCTAGCATTGATTCTATAGTGGATTTAATGGTGGGACATTCTATGTTCTCATTAATGGATGGATTTAGTGGATACAATCAGATTGGCATAGCACCTAAAGACCAAGAAAATATTTCTTTTGCATGCCCATGGGGAACCTTTTGTTGGAATGTGATGCCCTTCGGTCTCAAAAATGTTCGAGCAACTTACCAAAGAGCAATGACCACTATCTTCCATGACATGATGCACACCTTCCTAGAAGACTATGTGGATGATATTTTATCTAAATCACATCAAAGAAAAAGATCACCTTCCTATGCTAGAAAATATTTTCACAAGGATAGAACAATTCAAAGTGAGATTAAACCCAAAGAAATGTGCATTTGGGGTTCAATCTGGTAAGCTCTTAGGCTTATATAGTTTCTACAAAAGGCATAGAAGTGGATCTGGAAAAAGTACAAGAAATAATGGACATGGAAACTCCTAAAAATATCAGTCAAATGAGGTCCCTTCAAGGAAGAATTCAATCCATTAGGAGGTACATTTCTCAATTGGCGGAAAAGTGTCATTCATTCATAAGATTGCTACACAAAATACCATTTTTACATGGGATGATGAATGTGAACAAGCCTTCACTTTATTGAAAACATATTTGGTCAATCCACCTATCTTGATGCCTCCTATCAAAGGAAAACCATTATTACTTTATATTTTAGCAACAGAAAGATCTTTAGGGGTCTTATTGGCACAAGAGGATGACGAAGGAAAAGAAAGAGCTATTTACTATTTGAGTAGAACTTTGATCGAATATGAATTAAACTATAGCTTCATGGAAATATCTTTCCTAGAAGTGGTTTTTTCCTCACAAAAAATAAGACATTACATGTTGATGCACAAAGTGAAGTTGATTGCAAAGATTGATCCTTTAAAATATTTTCTTAGCAAAACAGCTCTAACTGGAAGGATTGCTAAATGGGTAATGGTGCTTAGTGAATTTGAAATTGAATATGAGGACTGTAAATCTATCAAGGGCCAAGTTATTTCTGATCAGCTGGATGAAAATCCATTAAAATCTACTCATCCCATCCAAGTTGAATTCCCCAATGCAGAAATAGTTAATGTGGAAGCCAAGGCATGGAAGTTGTATTTCGATGGATCCTATACTCAAAATGGTTCAAGGGCAGGGATTTTATTGATCACACCTCAAGGTTACACCATTCCAAAATATTAAAAACTTTTGTTTCCATGTACAAACAACATTGCAAAATATGAAGCTTTATTCATAGGCATCAAAATGGCTTTAGAATGGAACGTTATAGAACTACAAGTTTATGGAGACTCTCAATTAGTCATCAACCAAATCAATGATGAATACCAAACTAAGGATAACAAATTGATGTCATATAAGAGAATGATAGATGATTGGAAAAAAATACTTTTCCTCGATCGCATTTGAGAAAATTCCAAGAGATAAGAATAGGGTTGCTGATGCTATGGCTACCTTGGCTTCATTACTCCAAATACTTGATCAGAATGTGAGGTACAAATTCTTGGTGAAAGAATTGGTAAAATAGGATTTTGACTTACCCGATACCCAAATTATTTCCCTAATTGATGGACATGACTCACCTTGGTATGGACCAATTTATTCCTATCTTAAAGAAAAAGTTTTACCTATTGACCAAACCTGTGCCCAAAACTGACATTTTATAAGACAAGCCGCTCGTTATACCATCCTATCAGACACATTGTATCACAAGGGTCTTGATGGAATGCTTCTTAGGTGTCTAGAGGATGAGGAATTGAGATTATCTTTAAAATACGTTCACGAGGGGATTTGTGAGTCACATTCGAGTGGGTTAAATCTAGCTAACAAAATCCTTCACATGGGGTACTTCTGGAAAACCTTAGAAAAAGATGATTGCCACTTTGTCAAAACATGTGTGAAATGCCAATACCATGGAGACATGATCCATGCACTTGCACAAGAATTGCATCCTTTTATCACACCATGGCCATTTTACCAATGGGGTTTTGATCTTGTTGGAATGATTTACCTACCTTCTTCCAATGGTCATAAATATATCATTACAGCAACAAAATTTTTACCAAATGGGTAGAGGTTGTACCTTTGACAACCGCCACGGGAAAATAAATTTCAATGTTTATCCTTAATCAAATCATTTGCAGATATGGTATTCCTCATGCCATCATCACAGATAACAGAAAACAATTCAAGAACAAAGATGTGGATGAACTTTCTGAAACATTTCATATCACGCATCATTCTTCTTCCATTTAATATCCCCAAGGTAATGGACAAGCCGAAGCCACAAACAAAAATATTCTCAAAATCTTGAAGAGGTCGGTTGATAAATCAAGAAGAGATTGGCATGTGCAAATAAACCCAGCATTGTGGGCATACAGAACTAGCATCCAAACACCTACTGGAGCTACACCATTTTCCTTAGTCTATGGGGCAGAAGTTGTTTTACCCTTGGAAGTTGAAATCTCATCCCTAAGAGTCTCTTTACATGGATTAATCAATGATGAGGATTATAGGGTCGCCCGATTTCAACAATTAGAATTGTTGGAGGAACACCAAACACAAGCCTATGAACATTTGAAGGTCTATCAGAATAGAATCTCAAGAAACTACAAGCATATAAAACCAAGAACCTTTCAACTGGGAGACTTAGTGTTACAAGAAAATTCTAAAAATAAGGCAAATAGGGAAAAGAAAAGAAAATGGGAAGCAAATTGTCTTGGACCCTTTGTCATTACTACCTCTTTTGGAATGGGAACTTACAAGTTAGTTGATTGCGAGGATGATGAACTACAAGAGCCTATTAACAGAATCCATATAAAGAGGTTTCATACCTAATCAAATGAAAGAGTATAGGAGGAAAGAGTATCAGATGAGTGTTTATCTGATGATTTCAGCATCAAATCTTTTTACATCAGAAAATTCAAAATCCAAAAACATGAGAAAAATCAGAAGTCAAAAATAATGGAAAAAAAAAAAAAAACAAACAAACAAAAAGAGAGAAAATAGAGCGTGAAGAAATCAAAAACATTCAAAAATCAAAAAATGGTTGTCTTGGTGAAAACCTAGCAAATAGGCGCCTTGATGATATAAAAAAAATTGAAAAAATTAAAAAATTGAAAATTTTGAAAAAGCGAAGAAGTGCCTTGGTAAAAACCTAGCAATAGGCACCTTGGTAGCAAAAAAGGTAAAAAGAGAAAAAGAGCAATAAACCCAAAACGTGAAAACCTGGCAAACAGGCACTTTTTGATCCCTTAGGTCTTGCCTAGTTGCATTTGTACATATTGCCTTTTTCATCATCTCATTTGTCCATACCCTTCATTGCATCCGTCATTTGTGCATAGTCATAATAAAGTCTCTCAGTTGCATTGTTGCATACTAGGTTTCATTTGCCCACGTTTCACATGGCATTTATCACTTGGGGACAAAACATTGTTTTTTGGTACAAACGGATTCAGAAGTGCTACATTTTGATCACATATCAAGAGCAGATCTTTAGAATTTCAAAGGAGAGACAATGTTGAACCTTTGATGGATATCATTATTCAAACAACCCAAGCATTTGATCTAACAACCTGATCCTTGAACTTCATTGACTTATTTTATCAGGATTAAAAATGGACATAACCTAAATGATCAGAATGTTTGGAATTCTTTTGAAAATCTTGATACAAAGAAAAACACTTGAAGCTTTTTGATGATATTCTTTGAATTTTTTTGTCTTTTTAGCTAATCGATGATGTTTCAACTAGATTGGCGATGATGAAGATATGATATTTTCTTGATTTTGAGTGAGTGTTATGAGGAAGATCCACCAACTTGGGTGAATTCGTCTAAAGACGTGGTCATCAAAGAACCATCGAGGACTTTCATATAGGAAGGAGGGTTAACCTTTGTTTTTTTTCGCAAACGGATACCTTGGCTATTTACATCTTCCATATCTTAATACCAAAATCCACTTGCAACATTGAATTCGATGAAACCAGTATTCATACTCCCATAGTTGGTTATTCAACTAGTGAGGATTGTACTAGTTTCCCAATAGGTTACCAAAGTGATGAAAGTGGTATTCATATCATCATGATGTGGTCAGTGATGATTGTACTTGCTCCTAGTTCCGCAACGTTCAATGATGATCATATATCTCTTTTGCAGTTCTTTCACAAAAATCTAGTGACAATTAGTTGCATTGCATTCCATTATGATGTTAGATTAATTGTATATGTTTAGAGGATTTTTCCAAGTTAAAGGGGGTTAATCAATTTTTGGGGGGTTCAATTATCAATTATCAATTATCTTTGTTTTAAATCAATGATGTGAGATTATCTTTTGCATTCATTCATAGAATTAATTATTATTCATTATCTTTTATATCATAAAATAAAAATAAAAAAGCATTAATCATTTTCCATCCATTCTAAGAGTGTGTTTCATAAGTTGCATACATTCATAACATCAAAATCCCAAAAGCTAATTTCATTCATTTCATCATTTCATTGCATAAATCATTGCATTCATCATTAAAATCAAAAAAGCATATAGAAATAGTTGCATAAAAATCATTTGCATCCATCTATCTATGTCATATATAAGATAAACTGCATCCATAACATAAATAAAAGTAAATGAATCATAGACATAATATAGATCTGCATATTAAGAAATCTCACATCACATCACATCACATCATAAACACATCATGGGAATCAAAGGAGATCATCACATAAATGTCCATCAAAAGATCCATAACATATGTATATATATCAAGATACAATATCATCGACAAAATGATACATCAACAAAGTCCTGATCAAAATCAATAAATATGATACATCAATACATCTCAATGTGGATCTATATCTAATATGTATCAAGACCCAACAGGGGCACCTGTTCCGTCACCTGTACCTGTACATAATCCATCACTTGTCCCATCGGGATCCCTGTCACCTAATCTATCATGTGTAGTCGGTAGTACCTGACTGATGCTCGCAACACTAGGCATCTGTGTCATCATAGTCATAAATTGTTGCATCATGGTAGCTTCCTGATCCATCTAACCAACCACTGATGTCAACCCAGCCTGTAGGGTCCTCACATCCTGTGTCAAGGCATCTATCGCTTGTGGAGCCTGTGGAGGAGCCTGAGGAGCCTAGGGAGCCTGGGGAGCCTGGGGAGGAGCCTGAGATATCTGTGAAATCTGAGGAGGTACATGTTGCGTGTCAAAATCTGCCTCTGTACAAGACGAACCTGTTGTGCATGAACATGAACCTGTGGAGGAGCCTGTGCTCCTGGAACCTGTCTAGCAGGATCTAACTGTGCCTGCCTACCATCTCTCTGTCACTGCCTTTGTTGTCCCCATCCTGCAGTTGGTCTAGACTGAACCTGGTCCTGTGCCTATACCTATCTCTGTCTTGGTTGTTTGAAACCACCACCCCTAGTCCTGACATGTCCACCTCGTATCCGCGGTCCCACATGTAATTTGCCTTCAGCTCTACGAATCCTAGGAGCTCTTAGTGCTCTAGGATCTTGCTATCTTGGTCCTCCCGCACCATCACCTCTGCCACCGCCATCTCTGCCATCATCATCAAAAGTATCATCCATATCAGGAATAGGCTCCACAGGATCTGTAAATCTAGTGAATCTGTGTCGTAAAAACCACTCTCTGTACTCAACGTTCATCCCAGCATCACCAACGTGGTCTAGCATGTCCCACCGGATGTATATCAATCTATCAATCTCAGTGTAAGCATGTTGGTAATCCACCTGTGCTCCCCACATGGACCGCTCTGCCTGTACTCAAGCGTATAAAGTCATACCCTGTGGCATATCCTAGACTCAGCCATACTACCTCGAAACTCGCCCAAAGTAGAATCTCTCTATGACAAGTGGTGATCGACCAACCATCCACCAAGGGGAAAACATATAAGGAAGCTCATCATCATCCTCCCACCATCCCTCACATCCAAGGCAAGGTCTCCATACGACCTGATCAATGTCATCGATGGTGTGGCGCCAATACTCAAGTTTTCCCAGACGATGCTGGACAACTATCCCATTATACAAAAATGCATATGGCCATCCTCGGCCTCGAACTTGAGCTGCTATCGGTCTCGTAATAGGGATATGCTCCCAGGTCCATAACTGTAACAATATAGCACCGGCTAATAAAGACGCACTTTCTCTATAAACCACCTCTTGCAAATCATGGTAAAGTTGTGCCAAGATGCAAGAACCCCAATCAAAACGTCTAGGATGTGCAATAAAATCCTCCAGAATCTGACCCCAGCCAACTGAGAAATCGCGACCTTGTTGGTCAGAAAGCAATAAACCTCCTATCACAGCACCTAGTACTACTGGCAAAGTGGGAAATGAAGCAAAATATTCCCATGTGATCATATCATCTCTGATTGTGTCATCACCAAAGACGCGTCTACATACATTATCGTCATATACCTGATCGTAGTAAACTCGCTCTCCTTGAGTCGGGATACAAAGAAATCTATAGACGTCCTCGGGAGTGATAGTAATCTCATTGAGTGGAAGGTGGAAAGTATTTTGGTCAGAGTGCCAACACTCTACCACATCTATCATTAAACCCCGGTTCAGCTGGAATCGAGGAAGCTCTAAAAGGAAACTCAACCCACACTGCTCTATCACGCGTAACTCTAGATTTGTCAACTCATCAGATAAGTCAAGAATCCAGGAAGCTAGATTTCGTACATACAACTTATGAAAATGTGTTTGTTTTGCAAATCAAGGGAATTATATCAGTATCATTATATCAGTGGAATATTCTAAGTCAATCAAACTAATTCAATCAATCCTTTGCTCTTTTTGAGCGCATCAACTTATTGTTCCAAACTCTAGATCTTGAGAAGGGACCAATATGATCACTTATCCTTATCAATCAGTGTTCTATCCTATCAGATTGACAAATCAAACATCCATTTTTATTTTTATCCTAGTATCATAATCACTTGTTCGCATTACTAAAACACATCTATCTATCTTGAAAATTAATCAAGTAATCCAGACGATCAATTAAAAAGCAGTTTGTGCTTCCTTTCAATCAGTTTTTCATCAATTTTCATTGCAGGTGTCACTTGGCATAGTGTACGCATCATTTAAATGATTCTAGGCATGATTTGATTCATCGAAGGTGTCACTTCATAGTGTACGCGGCATTTCAACTTCCTACACTGTATTTTAAACCTTATACGCAGCATTTTAAAACTAGGGTTTTTATACACTGCAGTTTATTGCGCAAATGCAAAATTCTAACCTAATCATAAGCGGTATTTGGCTACGTATAGGCGTCATTTCACAACGCGGACGTGGAATTTAGCCTTCTTATGCGTCATTTAACCTATGCTACGCGTCATTTCATCTAATTTATCCTAGAAAGCATAGGAAAATGCAATAAATACTATTCAAACGAAGCAATAAATGTACTAGGAAGGTAAAAACCACTTACTGGAGCTCCATACTCAGGTCTCTGATACCGGTGTCCTCACTCAAATCGATGCTCTCGAATAGGGACCACCATCGCTATCAATCTTAGCAGGATCAGAGCAAAATCTCAAAGGTGAAAAGTGAAAATGAATAGTAAAAATGGGTTTTTCAACCTATTTAAGCTAATTAACCTAATTTTGGAGGATTTTTGACCCAATTTAACCTCATTTGACCTAATCTACTTTTTTTGCACACTGAGGCATGCTTTGTTGCCAGGATCATCATCAATGTTTTCCAGAAATGAAACATATTGGATCTATTTTCTATCAATTTCATCATCCTTTCTATCTGGAGATCAATCTGTTTCATTTTTGAGGGGGCATTATCATAGTATCAAATCAAATTTGCATCAAACATTATCAAATCTAGGGCATTGGAATTTCAAACATATCAGTGGGGCACTCTGCATATTATCAAATCATGTGTTTCAAATCAGTTTCGAATCATGTTTTTATTAATCAAACCATGGATTTCAAATCAGTTTATCAAATCAGAATTTCAAACCATGGTTATCAAATCAAGTTTTTGTATCAATCAATCAATCAAGTATCGAATCAGTGATTGGGACATGCAATTTTCTTTGAATCAATGCGCTTCGCACATCAATTCAAAGAGGGATATTTGTAGACACCTAAAACTACGCAGGTGTTCTCTTATCAAGCAAATCTGCAAATCTCAGGCAAATGCTCTAAATTTCATCAAAATGGATCAAATCAAAATCAAATAGACATTTATCAATCAAATTGGACAAAATTATTTAAAATCAAAGGATTAAATCAATAATGACATCAAATGATCAAATATAAGCCTAAAGGGATTAATCAAATTATATAATTGATTTTAATCAATTAATTGTATAGTTTAAATTAAAAATCAAATTGAAGTTATTCCCCTACATGGCTAATTTAATTAATTGGTTGAATTTAATAAATCATAATATCCTTCAAACATGAATTTGAGAAACCAATGAGAATTGAGAACACAAAGCACATGGATCACTCATAATTTACAATCTCAGTCGCTCTTTTTGAACTTTGAATCTCAATCACTCAAATTTGTCCTTTTGTCCAAACCTTTGAGACAACCATTTAAATTGTCCCCCCATTTGAAACCATTTAAAAGCCTCTCACTCAACCATGGTTTAATCATGATCAAGTAACTCTACCCCCTACACTTGGAAAAATCCTATAAATAGAAGTCATTTTGAGAGCATAAAGGATCCTAGAAAATTCGAATGCAAGGCATTCTTATTATAGACATTTCATAGCAAATTGAGAGCAATTGAGAGCATTTCATATCAATTTAGCATAATGGAGAGAATTTGAATCAAATTCCATAGCATTGGAGAGAATTGAGAGCTAATTAGGCATTATCTTTATCAATTTCTCATTCTAGGATTGTCACTAGTAGAGATTAAGGTTGGGAGCTCTATTAGCAAAGCTTAGTTAGAGATCCATGAGATGTTAAATACTTTATTTGTCAATTCTTAGATTAAATTGTATTATTGTTTCCATAAAATTGATAGATAGCACCTTTATTTCATGAAGGTATGAATTATACATACACAGAACCATGCGACTATAATGTGCAAAAAGCCACAGAAAATGAAGGAGATGTGGATTCCCAAGGCTAGTGTGGATAAGGAAAAGCAAATCGTGTGTCAGTTTGGACAATTGGAACCCTCGAATGGGCAAATCACAAATCCTCTAATGGCTAGATGTGATGAGACAAGGGTTGATTCTCAAAATGTTAACAATAGCATTGGAAGGACACTTAACACAACAGGGACTCGGGATCAGACATTGGATTATGAGAATGACATTTTATTGAAGGATGAGGAGGAACTCGAGGATGGAGGAATTGATGATGAGTTGGGTGTGACAGATACCAGGTGTAAAAGCCAGACTGCCATTAATTTATTGGACAGAGGCAAGAACAACAGAGGAAGGAAACCCAATAGACAAAAAAGGAGGTTGAAGCAACGGAAAAAAGATTCAGGGGCATGGCAAACATTTTCAAGAGAGAAAGTACCAAGGGAGAAGTCATCTCCATTGGAAAAAAAATGAAAATCACTACATGAAATGTCAAGAGCCTTGTGGCTCCTGACAAACGCAGGATGGTAAAACACCATCTTGTTAAAATCACATGTGGTATTATATTACTACATGAGACAAGAGGCAACAAAAATGAAGGGGAGAAATTTGTGAAATTATGCAAGGGATAAACTAGTTTGTTTTAGGGTGTTATTGGTACACTGGCGGTCTTGGTATGCTCTGGAAGGAACAGGCAATCAGCTTCACTCTAATTAACAAAAGCAAATATTGGATGGCAGGATGGGTTAGAAGCGAGTTGAACTCGATGGAGTTTTAATTATGGAATGTCTATGGAAAAGAAGACATTTAGAAAACTGAAGGTTTATTCAGTCTAAGAGCATGGGGGATTTAATAACAAGATGCATTTCCTATGTAATTGCACCTTATTGTAATATTTTGTCATGTCATGTAAGGGAGCAAATTCCTATTCCTCAACATTACCCCGCTCTTGTAAATGGGATGCTTGTAAACAGTGTAATTAGGAGTTTCCTTGGTGACTCAATGTTTATAAGACAAGAAGTATGTAAGATATTTTTCTTTTTTGGGGCAAGACCAGAGGTTTTCTCCACCCGGTTGTTTCCTTCCAGTGCCCCTAGTGAGTCGGATTGTAAATAGGTATAATTAATAAAATAATTTAGCTTTGGCCTTTTACTCATCAAAAAAAAATTGATGACTAATGATTTATACGTTTAATAATTAAGTATTTAATTAAAATCACTTAATTAGGAAATTAAAGAGAAATGATGAATTTGAACTTAGTGTTAGGAATAACAATCCACAAGACAACTAAGAGGGGGGGTGAATCAGTTGTGATATAGAATATTAAACTTTATAAACCAAAACTGCAATGCAAATGATAACACATAAATGCCAACACAATAACACAATACTTGTTGTCGAGGAAACCTTGTTAAAGGTAAAACCCTGGTGGGAATTAGCACCCACAAATAATGTACTGAGAGTATAGTATCCATGTTAAAAGATTTAGCCATGTTAGGAGCTTATTACAACATTACAGTACACAATCCCTGTTAGGAGACAGGCCATGTTAGGAGTCAAGAAAAGTAGTAGGCTCACTGCCTAGGCACACTGTCCAAAGAAGGTTAAAGCCACCCTCAAGGATTCACAATCCAAACAAGTGTATATAGGAAATATACAATCCAGTGAACTATCTGATAGCAATTGTCATTGTTTGGTCAGTTCCAATGAAGTATTCTTGTCACAAACTCTGTTCTACATCCAGTAGCCAAACAAGCCTCGCAGCTTTCACTTCTCTTTCTTTCCAATCTCTTTCACTACCACACATTTTCCAAAAGAAAAGATCACTCATATATACCCTATTACAATAATTTATTAGATCGGCCAGTTAAGCTTTCCTAATACACAAATAATTAATTAGGTCGGCCAATTAGGCTTTCCCAATATACAAATAATTGTTTAACCCCTTGCTAAGAAACACATGATACCTATAAAAAGTAAACATCAAATATAATCCATCAGTTATACTCCTAGATCCGCAATCCACGCTCACAATTCATATTACACGCTACATGTCTGAAGTCGGCCACCAAATAGATCTCCCCCAGAATACACGCCACAACTGACATCACCAGAATGCTCATGCCAATCGATCAATACCCAACGTTCCTCAATATGTCCTTTGTCACTCAGTAAGCTCGCATAACCTGAAATATATTCGCCAGTAAGATATACCCAAAACACAGAGACCTGCTCTGTCAAGCATCACAGTTATAGTCCAGAAACCAGTCTTCACTAAATCAACTCTAACATCCTCACTATGTAACATAAAGCCAAGCAACCTTAGGGATAAGGTCGACACACATCCTTCTTTATGTAACCGACTTCAATCGTTTTGAAACATCTGTACAGTGTTCATACACTTATGTCAGTCAAGTAACCAGTTTGTCTTATTCCAAAGAAACATATGTTGACATCAGTGACAAAACATGAATAGTATATGGGTAAAAGAACAAAGTCGTGTCACGTTTCAGGACCACTTATCAGCACAGCTAAATTTGAGTATTTGTAAATAAAAATTAATTTTCGTCAAACATATGGTCTAGCTAGATTCATTCTAGCTAATTGGAAATGTTTATTAAATGCATATTTTATACCAATTATCAAATAAATAAAATTATTTCAGAAAATCGATGTTTCAATAACCCCTACTCTTTTTAATGATATATATATATATATATATATATATATATATATATATATATATATATATATATATATAATACCCTTTTGTAGAGCTCAGAGTCAAGAGTATTGTCATGTAAAGTTTATAGTATTTTGATTAGATCTAATATATTATAATTTAAAAATACAAGTAGGTATTTTAACATTTGAGAAGATGTTGCTTCAAATAAACAAAAAAAATAGTAAATCATATCAAAAAAATTTAAAATTTATATTTAACACTAGACGAGAGTCATTTTCAAGAATATGTATTTTTTCTGAATGGTGTAGATTTGATAGGGGAAATTTGGTGGGAGATGAAAATTGTCGATTTCAAATAAGTTCAACTTTGAGCAATTATAACAGAGAAAATATACATTGAAAATCAATCTTTCTTCTTTTCTGCACTAGCTATACATTTTATCTATAACATATTTTGAAATCAGAGATAAAATAGATTAGTTTTATATACTTGTTTGGTGGGAGCTAGGCCCCAGATTTTCAGCAGTTTTCAGCAATTGAAAAATAGACTTAAAATTTTAAAAACTATATCAATTCTTGTTCAAAAAAAATTAAAAAATTATAGACATAAACTTCATCCATTTTTACACATTTCATCAGTTTACATCATCCTCAAATTCTAAATACAAATGGCACTTTTTATGTCATTAAAGTTGAATAGTTTGCATGTTGTGGTCCTCCTTTATAAAAGTGTGACACAGGTTTGTACTTTTACCCATCCAAATCTGATATCATCCAGCACTTAAGAAATAGTAGGACGCAAAATAATTAAATAATAAAGATTATTTATTATTTTTAGACGAATGTTAGTAAAGTGGTTGCATTAAAGCGACAGGTCATCTTTATGTGTCTACAATGTGAAATTGAGTATTTTTTTAATTTCATGATATAGTTGAAGGGTGGGAACCTTACACTAATTATGGATTAAGCATTATCAAAGTAGGTTCATATAACATGCACTTAAAAAAAATTTGAACTTATTGGTTTATGCTCAACAGTAATCAAGTAGGGAAGTAATCTTAGTGTCTTTTGCGCCTAAAATTAAATCAAAAGATGTTAAGAACAATTAGAAGTGCATGATAATATGGTGTCAAGATATAATTTAGAGTTAAGAAGAAGATGCCTCTAAGATACGCATTGTGGAATTGAATATTGATAGGCATGATGCTTGTCTTGATAGCTAGAATGGACATTCCAAAAGAGCACCAAGAAGAAAGGGAGTCGAAAAAAGACTATTAGGATTATGTGTTATTCACTTTTGAAATCTATTCTAAATGATGGTCAAGATATAATCTAGAGATTGAAAGATGTCTCTAAGATATGCATTGTGAAAGAGAAGATTGATGGGCTGGAAAGCATGATGTAGAGCTAGAATGGGCATTCCAAAAGAGCACTAGGAAGAAAGTGAATCTAAAAAAAGCTATTAGGATTGTGTCATTCACTTTTGAAATCCTAAGCCTTGTAGATTCTATTTGATTATATAAATGATAAGTAATGAATGATTTTCAAACATCATGGTGAAAGGAAATAAGTTATCGATATGAAGTGGGGAACATTTTTTATTCTTTGAAATGCTTGGGATATTGTGTAAGAAGGCATTAAATAGGGAGGTTACATTGGAGAGATCAAAATTGGGAGTTATAGTGCATCTTTCCAGTTTGGATGTTATGACATAACATTGATAACCTTCATGGTGGCTACAATGATAACAAGAGTGTAACAATTCTTATAAGAGAGCTCATATTAGAAAATGTAAATGATTGGCAATAGGAAATGAAAGGAAAGGATCTTTTATAGTCCACGATACCAGCCATATGTTTTTTGGCCTACATATGGTGACAGCAATATCGGACTACCCCGTACTCCTTGCGGGAGGCACCTAACTGTGCTACAAACGAGGCGTACATACCCTACCCCTCAGTGGGATTTGAACTTGTGACCTCTTTCAAGAGTACAAGTTCTCCACCACTAGGCCAACTCAGGCTGTACATCATAAGCTTGTTGGCTTACCTAAATTCATCTAGCCATGAATAAGAATTTCTTACTCCAACGCAAAACTTTGTCCTTGAACTTCACTAGGAATGATGCCCACATATCACAAATAGTAACCACCAAACCAAAAGACCTATTGAGATATTGATTAAAAACACCATGCTGGAATAAGTGCCAATTGGAGGGGATCCAAGCAAGAGTTATGTTAGAGCTAATCATAACGAATTTAATTTTGAGCATAAACAGGTTGGAGCTTAACACCAAACATAATAGGTCAACAGCATCAATGTCCTTATTCACTTCATTAATTGTATTTGAAGGAATAGTAGATTGCCATTAGTAAAGGAGGAATTAAGGACATGAACATGTTGAAGGAAGGGTATGCCTCTTAAGGATTTTGTGGAAATAAGCATGGTCAAGAAAATATTTGGAGCATCAACGATCAAGAATGTAATAAGAATGGGGTAAAGGCAATAAACCTAGAAAGAAAATTTTGTTAAGTGAGAATCCTACTATCTATAAGTTTGTCATTGATATAAATTCCAACTCATTTGATACTCAAATACTTGATTGATAGATATCCATATAGCTTTTCAAAAAAAATAAAAAATTCCACCTCTTCAATGAGGTACATCCCACTAGAAGCCAGTACAATGAATATTAAAATGTGTTTTTCTTATTAGCCGTACAAAGTCACCTCAGCCGGGGAACAAAGTTTCATATTTTCTTGAAAATTCTGTACCGAACCTTATGAATTACAAACATAATCAACATTTACTGCTTGGTTTCTACTGGTTTTCAGGCAGAATCCTCTGAGCATACAGGTGTTTGTGAATCCCAAAAACCATCGAAGCTGATGTAGGCTTTCTGTCAATAGTAAGAAAGGGCTCAAAAGCGCTAGGTGGTGCGCCATATGATGTAAGTGAAAATGCCTTAAGACCTGCACCAATGAACTCAGATTCAACACAGCTATTTTTCTCCAAGCTCAAAAGAATATAGAAACAACTTACTGAAGTTTGTAAAAATAATCAAGAATGCAATGGATTTCTATTACATAATGGGTAAAACATGGATAACACGAGATTAATGCAAAATCCTAAGCTAAAGATAGATATCAATAATATATTTTAAATAAGATAAAAAAGCAATTTATTATAGCTATTCTTTCACATTGGATGAAAGAAAACATATTACATCAAAGAGTTTAATCCAATTTGTGAACATGGTGAATAAACATATTTAGGGGAAGTTATTAAAGGAAAAGCAAGGTTGTTTGTCGCCCAATGGAGGATGGCATCATATCATCTTAGATGTGAGACCAGTAGGTGAAAGATACCCAAGGCCGAATCATCAGAGAACTTGAATTTTCTGCAATAAGGGTGTGGTGGACACAGAATTATCATGGAATGCGCAGCTTATGAAGATAACCGTACTCAGTATGAAAACAGTTTGAAGGTTGACAACATGCACCATTTATTTGACAAAGATAAGATCAAGGAAACTGCTAGCTTCCTAGTCAAGATCCATTGCAAAAGATCTGACATCAACAGGAGTATAAAGGTAATTTAAGACTTTTATTCCTTGATCCCTTAGACTGTTCAGTCTTGTGAACGTCACTCGTTCTTTCTCTTCTTCTCATTGCTCTACTCTTCCTCTATTCTGACCTTTCACTTCAGTTTATGCTTATTGTTTTCGTATTGAACTTTATTAACTTGGGTACATCATAATTTACCTTATTAGCCCAATTTTATTTTATCTTAATCTTTGTTTTCTCTTCCTCTAGTTTCTATAGCTATTTACTAGCCTTTTCCTGTATATCCTAGGAGTAAAACTTTTCTTGGCATCTTAAGATTAGAATCTGCAACCTTCATAATTTTTTACCAAACTATCCTGATGAGGGATCAGTGAGTGTGATGGGAAGGTAGTCAGACCTAAAATCAGATGTAAGTTAAACACCAAGGAGGACGTTAGCCTCAAAGGTGTGGCCTTACAGAATGTTGGGTCACAGGTTTGAGTCACCCAGTGAAGAAGATTGAATTAGGTTTATAATACATACCCTTAACTGTCCCATCCAGAAAGAACACCCAAAAACTTGAAGGTATTTCTAATTTTCTCCCTTTGCAAAGCTTCCTACCAGCTGCTCAGAGTAACAAAAATTAATGGTTAGAATTACAGACCATATCTTACTATTATAACTTATAATCTAAATGGGCAAGGAGAAAAATGGTGGACTAGTTTACAAACCTTGCTGTCTTCAAATACAAGCTTAATATCAGAAATATCCTCTTCCTTTTCAAGTATAGCCTTTACTGCAGGGATAACATCCTCTGCCATCATTTCAGGCAAAGGCTTAGGTGGATCTTTTGTTGCTGCTGCTACTGTTGCTTCTGGCAGAGCAGGTTCGTTAGATGTTGCATTTTCGTTCACCTCTGTTGGAGCCTTTTGAGCAGTGGTGATATCTTTCACTGGTTTGACTCTAGCGCTTTCCACTTTAGCATTTGCTTCTGGTTTGGAATCTTTCACTGGATTGACTGTAGTGCTTTCCATTTTAGCTTTTGCTTCTGGTTTGGAATTGTTCACTGTAGAAGAGTACGAAGTGTGAAAATTAATTTAAGTTCCTTGGTGTATAAAATCTGTAAGAACAAAATAAGAATCAATGAATCTTCAAGCACTAGGCTAACATGCAATGTTAGTTTGATTTTGGTTTCCTCAACCATATAAAGATACTAGGTGATGCCTTTGTAGGAGTTGATCAAGTTGTTTGTTATCCAGTCTTGAACTTTGCATTTGATTGTTATTAGTCAACCTATACTTGAAATAACCTTGTGATTCCTATATAAAGAAAACCTTTAACATTCAGAAGGTCTAAGAACAATCTAATCTAATCCAATCTAGAGTGATCATTAAGGGATGAGCTATCAAACTATAGAGGAGAAAATCTCAAGAAAGTATTGATTCATGCTTCTCATTTCTTGTTATTATTATGTTTTGCAGTAGCACTTCCAGGACTTCCAAAAAGAGCATTGCATCACCAACTATCTGTGGAACTCCTTGAGAGGGTTTCATAGCTAAGTTAATCTTGTCATTTCAGCATTTATCATTGATTTAGCCTATGTCCTTGCGAGGACAGAGACTCTATCTTATCATTGTTGTTGGTGTGGGAACACCAACACGTGTTTTGACTTATGCAAGCCCCTATACAACACAACAATTTTCCCACAAAGGGATAGGTGCAAATAGAAAAGTAGGCAGTGACAAGTGTCGTTAGACTTTGGATCACGAAAAACCCTTAGGTTAGGGTGCCCAACACCCATCTTGCTAGTTTGACCCAGATGTTCAAGACACATGTGCAGAGCTTCCTAATTCCATTTCCGGTTGACTCTCAAGCCTCTGTCACCTTCAAACATAGGTGCCTAATACTTTTGTCCAGCACAATCAGCTCTAGATACAATGTTAGGTTCTTTTTTGTATCTTCATCTCATGTATGCTTTACTATTCTGTGTATTCGTTCTAAATCTGTTGCATTCTATCAGATTTAGTCATCTACCATTCTAAGCCTAGTTCATTCACACGCACTCAATCAATCCCAATCACATGCAACCAACAGAAATGTGAGGCCAAGACAATGTAGCTCTTCCTTATGGACAGCAAGCCAAGCCTATTCACGCCTCTAATGTTGTGTCGGAGAAGGATTTGATCCTAGGTTAATACACATAATAATCTAGAATCACTTATACTATATTATAATGGCCCAAGGCAAATTTTTTATCTCAATTAACCTATTTACCAATAGATAGAAAACATGAAACAAACTGCTATATTTTGCCACTTCTGGACTAGATATTTATTTTTTATGACCATGAATAACAATAGAACTTATAAAGCAATATTACTGAAATAATAACAATCTTTAACATGAACAATTGCTCAAAATCATTCCGAAACAAAGATTATGGAGTTTATGGATGTCAAACACAAGCAATCGCACATAGAGATAGTCTTATAGGTACAGCGACTTAATTAGATGTGTATGACGAGTTAGAGACCTAGCGCTATGATGAATATGCTACAGGGAATCGCTTTACACCCTCTAATTGTTGATGATGTGATAGCTTGAGAACACATATATTCCTTTGCTTCAGAAGACACCTGTGCGGCTATACTCACTCAGAGATCAAAAGAGAAAGATGTACATCCTATTGCATTTATGAGTTCACCACTGAAGGATGCAGAACTGAGATATCCAAATGTTGAAAAACAAGCTTATGCTTTGGTAAAGGCGATAAAGAAGTTCAGATATTATATTTTGAGGAGCAAAGTGTATGCCATTGTTCCTGACGCAGAAGTAAAAATGTTGTTAATGCAGAATGAGTTAGGAGAAAGAAGAGAAAAATGGATGGCCATCATTCAGGAATACGACATGGAGACACAACCTATGAAGCTAGTCCGTGGACAAGCTTTGACACAAACAATTGCGGCAACTGGACCTGGATTAGTGCAACAAGTGTACGTCCTAGAAGTATCTCCATATGAATGGTATGATAACATCATTTACAACTTGTTGAATCATAAGTCCCCTTCGCACTTAAATCCAGTACAAAAGAGAGCTTTGAGAATGAACAATCAATAGTTCATGCTTCAAGGAGCTGCGTTATACAGAAAGAATCATGATGGGATCTATTTAAGATGTGTTGGAAAAGGAGCAAAGCAGATCAATGAACATTTTAACAGCAAATTTGGAACCAGTCATGGAAGCAATCTAGCAATAGCCCATCAAATCTCAAAGGCAGGATATTACTGGCCTACATTGTTTAAGGATGCATATGAACATGTCAAGACATGTCATACCTGCCAAGTTGCTGCAGTATGTGAAAGGAATCATGTCATGTTGTTGCAACCTGTAATTGAAGTAAAACCATTTGCTAAGTGGGGGTTAGACTTTATCGGTCCGATTAATCCACCCTCTTCAGTGCAACACAAGTACATCCTAACTACTTCAGATTATTGCACGCGATGGTCTGAGGCCCAAGCTCTCAAACAATGCACAACTGATGTGGTCATCAAGTTTCTGGAAGAAAATATTATCACTCGATTTGGATGCCCACACGCTTTGGTGTGCGACAACGGCTCCGCATTTACAACTATGAAGTTTTCCAACTGGGCATTTGAATATGGAATAACACTAAAGTTCTCATCAAACTACTATCCGCAGGGAAATGGATTGGTTGAATCGACAAACAAGAACCTGTTAAGCACAATCAAGAAGTTACTAGATAAGAATCCTAAAGACTGGCATACACAGCTAAGATTTGTCCTTTGGGCAGACAAAATCAGAATCAAGAACTCTATAGGGACGTCTCCCCATCATTTGGTCGATGGACAGGATCCTGTCTTTCCAATTCAGTTGAGGATCCCGACATTACAATTTATGCAAGAATACATGGAAGGTGAAGACAGAGTGCAAACATGTTTGACACAACTACTGCACTTAGAAGAGAAAAGAGATCAAACACTGGAAAAGTTTGCAAAGCATCAAGGAGTGGTCAAAAGATGGATTGACAGAGTGGCCAGAGTTAAAGATTTTCGTATTTCAGATTTAGTTCTCTATTGGGATAAGGCCCATGAAAAGAAAGGTGATCATGACAAGTTTAATAATTTGTGGATGGGTCCTTATCAGATTTCTGAGATACTAGGAGATAATGCATTCAAGCTAAAGACTCTGACAGGAGAGGAAATCTTGTTGCCTGTCAATGGACAATTCCTCGAGCATTATTTCCGCCCTTAGGTTTCCTTCCAGTGACCTATCATGTATATAGTTGCTCTAGATTTCCTATTGTTCCTTGTTTTGGTTTCCCTTTTGTTTTGTGTTTCCCTTGGTTTGCTTTTTAGTTTAGAGGGGGTTTTGGTTTGTTTCCCCTATTGTTTCTTTCCTGTTTGTTTACCCTTTCTCTGTTAGGAATAACAGTCCACCAACACAACTGAGAGGGGGGGGGTGAATCAGTTATGAGACAAATTATTAAACATTAAACTTTATAAACAAAACTTTCATCCAAATGATAACACAGTAAATGCCAACACAATAACACAATCCTTTGTTGTTGAAGAAACCCTGTTAAAGGTAAAAACCCGGTGGGAATTAGCACCCACAAATAATGTACTGGGAGTATAGTATCCATATTAAAAGATTTAGCCTTGTTAGGAGCTTATTACAGTACACAGTCCCTGTTAAAGGACAGGCCCTGTTAGGAGTCAAGAACAATGGTGGGCTCACTGCCCAGGCACACTGCCTAAAGAAGGTTAATGCCACCCTCAAGGATTTACAGTCTGAAACACAAGTGTATATAGAAAATATACAATCCAATGAACTGTCTTTGCTTGGTCAGTTCCAATAAAGTACAA
Organism: Thuja plicata; assembly: GCA_018584345.1. Taxonomy (NCBI): domain Eukaryota; kingdom Viridiplantae; phylum Streptophyta; class Pinopsida; order Cupressales; family Cupressaceae; genus Thuja; species Thuja plicata. Next base: position 780,329 of record MU224855.1, on the reverse strand, counting down.
TAAACATATCCTATGCTCTACATCCAGCAGACAATCAAGCTCGCAGCTTCCACACTTCTCTATCTCTTCATACATACACACACTTCTTTTCAAAAGAAAAGATCTCTCATATATACCCTATTACAATAATTGATTAGGTCGGCCAATTAAGCTTTCCTAATATACAAACAATTATTTAACCCCTTGCTAAGATACACACGGTACCTAAAACAAGTATACATCAATTACAATACATCAGATATAATCCAAGATCCGTAATCCACGCTCGCAATCCACAATACACGCTACATCTCTGAAGTCGGCCCCAAATAGGTCTCCTCCAGAATACACGCCACAGCTGACGTCATCAACACTCATACGACTTGCGATCCATAAAAACATTCTTTAACCTATCTTCAGTCATCCCTTAAGCTCACATAACCTGAATCATCATCGCCTGTAAGATATACTCAAAACACAGAGACTCGCTCTATCAATCATCACTGTCACAGTCAAGAAACCAGTCTTCACCAAAACATATGTAACTCATCCAATATGCAATATTAAACTAAGCGACCTTAGAAACAAGATCATCATACATCCTTCTGCATATCCCCATCTTTGCTCGTTCTGATTCATCTGTACACTTATGTCAGTCATCATACAATAGTAATAACCAGTCTGTTCTTCCTCCACAGAAACATATGTTGACATCAGCGACAAAACATGAATGCCAACAGCATCAGTAGTAGCCAATTCCAACATCATCCAACATTCTCTTTGTGGGCTTTTGGTTTGCCCGTAGTTTAGGTTAGTTTTGTTTTCGTAGTTTAGGGTTTGCTTTCCCCTGATTTGGTTTGCTCAGGTGGTTTGGGTTTTCTTTCCCTTTGGTTTTGGTTTCGGTTTCTGTTTTGCCAAGTGGCCAAAAGGTTGAGGAGTTTTCATTTGCGAGAAGGTGTTGATGTGTTTTCTAACTTCGCCTGGAGGTTCCACGGAATTTTGTTATCTCATTTCCTAGATAACTGTTTATGAAGATCCTTAGAAGCTGAGGTTGTTTGTCTTATGTTTATCATTAAGTTTGGATGCAGGCTTGACTCGGAAGGTTAATCATATAATGTGTCTCGACACTTGAACTCTAAGATTGCTATATTTTTCTCACCTAATCAATTGCTCTGAGTCATTTTAGTTTCTTTGGGAGAGGTTACATCAATTACAATACATCAGATATAATCCAAGATCCGTAATCCACGCTCGCAATCCACAATACACGCTACATCTCTGAAGTCAGCCCCGAATAGGTCTCCTCCGGAATACACGCCACAGCTGACGTCATCAACACTCATACGACTTGCGATCCATAAAAACATTCTTTAACCTGTCTTCTGTCATCCCTTAAGCTCACATAACCTAAATCATCATCGCCTATAAGATGTACTCAAAACACAGAGACTCGCTCTATCAATCATCACTGTCACAGTCAAGAAACCAGTCTTCACCAAAACATATGTAACTCATCCAATATGCAATATTAAGCCAAGCGACCTTAGAAACAAGATCATCATACATCCTTCTACACATCCCCATCTTTGCTCGTTCTGATTCATCCGTACACTTATGTCAGTCATCATACAACAGTAATAACCAGTCTGTTCTTCCTCCACAGAAACATATGTTGACATCAGTGACAAAACATGAATGCCAACAACATCAGTAGTAGCCAATTCCAACATCATCCAACATTCTCTTTGTGGGCTTTTGGTTTGCCCGTAGTTTAGGTTAGTTTTGTTTTCGTAGTTTAGGGTTTGCTTTCCCCTGAGTCGGTTTGCTCAGGTGTTTTGGGTTTTCTTTCCCTTTGGTTTCGGTTTCGGTTTTTGTTTTGCCAAGTGGCCAAAAGGTTGAGGATTTTTCATTTGCGAGAAGGTGTTGATGTGTTTTCTAACTTCGCCTGGAGGTTCCACCGAGTTTTGTTTATCTCATTTCCTAGATAACTGTTTATGAAGATCCTTAGAAGCTAAGGTTGTTTGTCTTATGTTTATCATTAAGTTTGGATGCAGGCTTGACTCGGAAGGTTAATCATATAATGTGTCTCGACACTTGAACTCTAAGATTGCTATATTTATCTCACCTAATCAATTGCTCTGAGTCATTTCAGTTTCTTTGGGAGAGGTTACATCAATTACAATACATCAGATATAATCCAAGATCCGTAATCCACCTCGCAATCCACAGTACACGCTACATCTCTGAAGTAGGCCCCAAATAGGTCTCCTCCATAATACACGCCACAGCTGACGTCATCAACACTCATACGACTTGCGATCCATAAAAACATTCTTTAACCTGTCTTCAGTCATCCCTTAACCTCACATAACCTGAATCATCATCGCCTGTAAGATATACTCAAAACACAGAGACTCGCTCTATCAATCATCACTGTCACAGTCAAGAAACCAGTCTTCACCAAAACATATGTAACTCATCCAATATGAAATATTAAGCCAAGCGACCTTAGAAACAAGATCATCATACATCCTTCTACATATCCCCATCTTTGCTCGTTCTAATTCATCTATACACTTATGTCAGTCATCATACAATAGTAATAACCAGTTTGTTCTTCCTCCACAGAAATATATGTTGACATCAGTGACAAAACATGAATGCCAACAACATCAGTAGTAGCCAATTCCAACATCATCCAACATTCTCTTTGTGGGCTTTTGGTTTGCCCGTAGTTTAGGTTAGTTTTGTTTTCATAGTTTAGGGTTTGCTTTCCCCTGAGTCGGTTTGCTCAAGTGGTTTGGGTTTTCTTTCCCTTTGGTTTTGGTTTCGGTTTCGGTTTCGGTTTTTGTTTTGCCAAGTGGCCAAAAGGTTGAGGAGTTTTCATTTGCGAGAAGGTGTTGATGTGTTTTCTAACTTCGCCTGGAGGTTCCACCGAGTTTTGTTTATCTCATTTCCTAGATAACTGTTTATGAAGATCCTTAGAAGCTGAGGTTGTTTGTCTTATGTTTATCATTAAGTTTGGATGCAGGCTTGACTCGGAAGGTTAATCATATAATGTGTCTTGACACTTGAACTCTAAGATTGCTATATTTTTCTCACCTAATCAATTGCTCTGAGTCATTTCAGTTTCTTTGGGAGAGGTCATGGCTTGCGAAAATTTTAAATTTTGCTTCAACACCACTGTAATTCCCTAACCCATAGTGAGCTTTGTTGCTCACAAGCCAAGTAAAAGGAAAGAATGTAGTATCAAAAAGAAAGTTTTATGACAGGAAAGTTAGTTGCTTTGGGCAGTGGGTTTGCTCCCCAATGATCCTGAATTCAGCTCTCGAGACCTTGATAAAAAGATGAGTAACTGGATAGAAAGGTCAATATTGACTTTGGAGTATGCGGAAATCTCTACTAGGGTTCAAAAGAAATAATTTGCCTAAAGTAGAGCAATGTCCGTGAGTATTACAGCGACAACACTGTCAGGGCTATGGACACCTGACTGGCAGCGGGGCAATGTCTAGGATGCTTTTGGAGTCAAGAGGGATATATAACTTGCCATGGCTAATCTCGAGGATTCTGAGTGATCTTGTCGAGCGGGAATTAATTCATTTGCACACACTTAGGCAATCACAAATAAAATGTGTCTCGATCCAATATCTGATTCTCCTCCCCTTTTGAGTTTCTTTCTCTCTTCTTGCTAGCATAATATTTATGAACCAAAGATTTTGAGTTCGGATTAAGTTTTTATGCTTGAAATGTTGAAAACATTTCACCTGTGGAGTCGCCAGATGTTGTGACCTATTCACACATCGCCCATCAAAGATTGGACCCCTTTCTTTTTGGTTTTCTTGGCCTTTTCATTTTTTTGTTTTCTTAGTAGCTCTAGCTCCAGTCTCCAATATTTCTCTCCTTGCAAATCGAAGTGGTGGTTTGGTTAGGCAATCGTAGATAAAATGTGTCTCAATCCAATATCTGATTCTCCTCCCCTTTTGAGTTTCTTTTCTCTCTTCGTGCTGGCATAAGATTTATTAACCAAAGATTTTGAGTTCGGATTAAGTTTTTATCCTTGAAATGTTGAAAACATTTCACCTGTGGAGTCGCCAGATGTTGTGACCTATTCACACATCGCCCATCAAAGATGAGACCCCTTTCTTTTTGGTTTTCTTGGCCTATTCATTTTTTGGTTTTCTTAGTAGCTCTAGCTCCAGTCTCCAGTATTTCTCTGCTTGCAAATCGGAGTGGTGGTTTGGTTAGGCAATCGCAGATAAAATGTGTCTCGATCCAATATCTGATTCTCCTCCCCTTTTGAGTTTCTTTTCTCTCTTCGTGCTGGCATAAGATTTATTAACCAAAGATTTTGAGTTTAGATTAAGTTTTTATCCTTGAAATGTTTTCAACATTTCACCTGTGGAGTCGCCAGATGTTGTGACCAATTCACACATCGCCAATCGAAGATGGGACCTCTTTCTTTTTGGTTTTCTTGGCCTTTTCATTTTTTGGTTTTCTTAGTAACTCTAGCTCCAGTCTCCGGTATTTCTCTCCTTGCAAATTGGAGTGGTGGTTTGGCTAGGTTTAGGTGAGGGTCTTCTGTGTCTTTTAAGGTTTCAATTTTGGGGCATTTCCAGATTTAGAGACGTGAATTTGAATGATCCCTCAATTGAATACTACCCAAAGGAACTTCAAAATCTCTTGTGGAGACCCCTTTACACCTAGGTGGAAAAGGAAATTGAACAATCAAGAAATTGGTTAAATGTTAATCCAAAGGACATTGAGAAGTTGTAAAATTGCTAAGTCTGATCAAGAACAAGGGAAGGAAAGCATGCAAAGACTGGCAGTTTTGTTTTATCGTTATAAGTGATGTGCGAATAGACAATCCATTATTGAAAGGAAGTAGTGGTGATAGTGCCAGAAGCAGGAAACATAGAAAATACTCCATAATTTTGAGTCTGTCAACATACCTGTCGTGTGCTTGGAATTGTTTTAACACTTGAGGAACATGTCTCCAATGTCAGAATGTGATCTTCATTAGTGAGTTTTCGGGTGATAAAGATATTATCTAAAGGAATCCCATCCATCTTCAAAAAAGAAATCTATCATCATACTCAGTATTCATGTTTGAGTAAAAACCCCTCTTCAAGTGTTCGAATGTTGTTGATTCAAAATCAAAGATCCTTTGTTTATATGTGCACAACCATGATCAATTCACAGATGTAAAAACCCCTTGTAGGCTCTAACTGCTCAAACTGATCTTTTTTCGAAATTTTGAAGTTTGTGTTTTGAGATTTTTTTTTTTGTATTTTTCCATATAAGATATTTCCAATTGCAATTAAATAAACTAACAACTATGAGTAAAATGCAATTCACCTTAAATCTATTGAAATCGAAAATGCATTCACTAATTTATTTCAACTGATTGCACAATCATTTACTACAAACTTTATTTTTGCAGACTAGAATAGATAATCCCAATGTTGGGAGATGCAAATATCACTAAGAAGAACCTAATTTGAACACCTGCATCTTTTAGTATGTTGTCCGTGGCTTAGGAGGATAATGGCAGCTGCTAAATTCAACTTCAATGTGGATGTTAATTCAGATCATAGCGGTTAGGAATGGACGCCACTACCAACTCCAGCCTCAATCTCTCTAGGAACGAACAAGATTCATTATTTTTCCCTTACAATGGTGCTACTCAAACTGGTGAAATAATCACACAATTCGCTGGACAAGAATGCCAACTCAAAGTGCAAAATGTTGATATGAATTCCCAATTCAACAACAGATTTTTTGCAAACCCTCGACTCCAAGATTCAAGCAATTTTCACAAGTTTTTAATGATATCAAAATGAGGTTTGAAAATCCTCTTAAAACCTGGCATCTTCCCCAAGAAGCCTCGACTCCATGGCTTCACATTTACATCTCTCATAACTTAAAGCGCTATGCTTTAAGAACATTTAAAATATGAATTTTAAAACATTCATTAATATTCATCCTCCTTATTAATGACAAAGTATATAACATAAAGTCTATGAATAATGAATGACTTGACTTTATAAAATTAAGTTCATATAATAATTAATTAAGTAAACTTAATTAATTATGACCACCACCATCAATAAATTCCCAGGTCAAGTACATATGCTCTGTCAGACCTATCACCAGGACACCCTGCCACAAATAGACATTGCCAAAATAGACTTACTAGAAATATTAAGTTCTCCAAAAAATGCACAACTGACAAAGCCAGTAATAGGATCACCTCAAGAAGCCAACACTGCAAAGTTCCCAACACTCCACAAACACCCTCTAACCACTACATTAGCCCACAAGGGTCGCAATAATGAACTGACAAACGCACCACCAGGCTCAGGCTAAAAATGGGGACATTACAATCTGTCCTCCCCAAGATTGCCTGTCCTCAAGCAATCACAATCCTAGATGCTGAAGAATATCCTCTGATTCCCAAGTGGCATCCTCAACAGGTAAACCCTGCCATTTCACCAAAAACTCCCTGATGACTCGCCTACGCAAATGTCTCTCTCTGGTCTCCAGTATAGCCTCAGGAATCAGCTCTAACTTCCCCTCATCATCCAAGGGTGGCAAAATAGAAGATGGGACAACATGTCTGCCTAACGCCTTCTTGAAGCGTGAAACATGAAACACATTATGCACTTTGGTGTCCTCTGGCAGATCAGCTCATAAGCTACCTCACCTACCCCTTTGACAACACGGAAAGGACCATAATAGTGAGGTTTGAGCTTCTCAGCTCTTCTCTTCCCAATAGATGACTGTCTGTACGGTTGCAACATCAAGTATACCATATCCCCAACTTGGAAAGAGCGAGCAACTCTTTGCTGATCAGCATATTGTTTTTGCTAATTTTGTGCCCTTTGAAAATTATCCCGCAAAGTCCTCATAATATCCTGGTTGTCCTGCAGCAAGTCACCTGCACTGGGAACTCTACTATCACTGAATAGCAAATCCATAAAACTCGAAGGATCATACCCACACAGGGCTCTGAAAGGAGTCATCTAAATAGACATATGGTGAGTGGAATTATAACAATACTCACACAAGTATATCCACTTCACCCAAGCACGTTGTTCTGCAGACACATAGTTGCGAAGATAGCCCTTCACCCATTTATTAACAATCTCAGTCTGGCCATCAGTCTGAGGGTGGTAACTGGTACTCGGAGTCAATTTTGTCCCACATAACCTAAACAACTCCTGCCATAAGTGACTCATAAAACGACTATCTCAGTCACTCACAATACTCCGGGGTAAACCATACAACCTGAAGACCTCCCGGAAAAACAACTTTGCAACCTTATCGCTGAAAATGTAGTAGTGATCGGAAAGAAGTGACCATATTTTGTGAGACAATCTACTACCACATATATACAATCTCTGTCTTGGGCTTTAGGCAAGCCCACAATGAAATCCATAGATAGGCATTCCCACTTCCTCTCAGGAATGGGAAGTGGTTGTAGTAACCCAACAGGATAAGTATGCTCTTGTTTGTTCTGTTGACAAACATAGAACTCTCTAACATACTGTTGTACATCTGACTTCAAGCCTTTCCAAGTAAATCTCTCCCGGACTTGTCTGTAGGTTTTGAAGAACCCAGGATGTTCAGCTAAAGGTGAATCATGAAAGGCCCTCAGGACCACCTGCCTGACACTCGATCCTGGGACCAATAATATCCTGCCCTTGTAAATGATCAGCTCATTTACAAGAGTGCCTGTTGTCCTATATGGACCCATCAATAATAGCAGATGCCCACTGATCTCTGGCATACTCAGCAAGGATCAAGTGTCTCCAATCATCAGATATCTCAGTCATACCACATAAATGAGGTCTCCGAGAAAGTGCATCAACAACCACATTTTGTGTACCCTTGATATATGAAATGTCAAAATCATAAGACTGAAGTTTGCTGACCCACTTTTGTTGTCTCTCATTAAGATTCCGCTGCCCAAGGAAATATTTCAGGCTATTATGATCAATTTTAATACAAAACTTACTACCAACTAGATACTACCTAAATTTGGCCGAGGCATGCATTATGGCCAACATCTCCTTATCATAGACACTAAAAGCTCTCTCAGGACCCCTAAGCTTCCTACTCTCAAAGACAATAGGATGGCGATCCTCAGAAAGAACAGCACCAATGCCCTCACTAGAGGCATCATAATGCAACTCAAATGGCCTAGTGAAATCTGGTACTGCTAGAACCGGGCATGATGTCATAATCTGTTTGAACTTCTCAAAGCAATCCTATGCCTGAGAGGTCCACTCAAAAGCACCCTTACGAGTCAAATCAGTAAGAGGAGTTGCATGACGAGAGAACCCAGCTACAAATCTGCGGTAGAAAGCACACAGACCAATAAACCCTCTAAGTTGTGTTAAGTTCTCAGGAGTAGGCCAATCAAGTATAGCACGAACCTTATCAGGATCATACGAACCCCCTCTACACTGATAATATGACCAAGATATAACAATTTCGTCATACCCAAAACACACTTGGACTCCTTGGCATACAAGGAAGCCCTATTCAAGATATCCAAAACTGTATCCAGATGAGAAAGATGATCATCCCACGTCTTACTATATACCAATATATCGTCAAAGAAGACCAAAACAAATCTCCTCAACTGGCTGTGGAAAACCTTGTTCATGGTAGACTAAAGAAGTGGTTGGTGCATTAGTCAAACCAAAAGGCATGACTATAAACTCGAAGTGTCCGCTATGGCATCTGAAAGTTGTCTTCTCTATGTCTTGCTCACGAACTCTAATCTGATGATACCCGGACTTCAAATCAATTTTAGAGAAGAAAGATGCACCATGCACCTCATCTATCAGCTCCTCAATGCGTGTGATCGGATACCGGTTTTTAATTGTCCTCCTATTCAGCATCTGGTAATCAATGCACATCCTAAGTGTACCATGCTTTTTCTTCACCAATACAACTGATGAAGCAAAAGGGGACTTACTCGGCCTAATATGTCCCATAGATAACAGCTCTTGAATAGTCTTCTCAATCTCATCTTTCAAGCACTTAGGGTGTCGGTAAGGAGTAATCATGATGGGCTTAGTGCCCTCCTCTAACTCAATGATGTGCTCTATGCCTCTATCAGGTGTCCTGCTAGGTGGTATATCACTAAACACCTTAGAGTGTTTAGTTCTAAGCTCTTGTATATCTGGGTGATAAGCAGATTTACCTGTCTCATCCTGTGTAGGTAACAATCTACATTCTGCTGCCCACTCAACAACATCATGGCTAATAAGACGCTGCATACGCCTAAATGAAATCACCCTCAGGTTTTCCTCTCTGATAGCCTTAAGAATATGTTTTGTACCATTAATTTCACACTTCATTTCCATGTCCTTAAGGCAGAGATAAAATGCCTCAATAGTATGTAACCAGCTCATGCCCAAAACCACATCAGTGCCTCCCATATCCACAACATAGAAATCAGTTTTAAATTCATAAGTATTCAGCTTCATGGGAAGCTCAAAAATCATTTTGTTACACTTAAGTGTGTAACCATCAGCCACCTTTACTCTAATACCTTCAAACTCTTTTGTCTGTATTCCCCTCTTGGATACTAACCGTGAATCTATGAAGTTGTGAGTAGCACATGTATCCAATAATGCAATAACACGCTGCCCTGCTAAGAGGCCCCGCATCCTGAAGGATCCCTCTTTCTTCATGATAGAGAGATATACTACCTTAAGGTTGGAATCATCATTAACTGCTTCTTCAGTAATTTCCTCCTCTTGATCTGGTTGTCTCTCAAAATCAGAACTATGTTCATCCTCATAAAAACATTCCATAAGTCTATTTTTACCCTGAGGCTTCATGGGACACTCATGCTTTTTATCATATGGACCCCTGCAATAAAAACATAATCTTTTCCTCCTTAGATCATTAAGTGTTTCCTGATCTAAAGGGGTCACACGTTTCTTTGAATCTGATACCTCCACTCTTTTTGGGGCTGCCTTGCTATCATAGGTAGAAGTGGATGGTTTAGAAGGAAATCTATTACGAGTTGACAATTCCAAATCCCTTGCTTTTTTCATGACTGCCTACAAGGTAGAAGGATCAAGGGACTTAACCCAACCCTTGAGAGGCTCAACTTAACCCTCTACGAAGAGAATCATATGCCTTATCTCTGAAATGTCATAAACCATCACTGAAATCCATTGAAACTCACTAATGAAGGCCTTCAGACTACCAGTCTGCCTGAGTTGTGTCAACTCACGAAAATTGGACTCTGGGTCCTTCCTATCAAATCTCTCTACTAGTCTATCCACAAACTCCTGATATAAAGTGATTTGATCATGGTGTAGAGAAACTAACCCATGGTACCACCAATCATGGGCTATGTCATCCAAATGCAACACAGCAAACCGGATAGTGTCTTCTTCTGACATAGTACGCAATGAGAAATATGTGTCAAGCTTGTGAACCCAAGCTCTAGCTGTTACCTTACCACTCCCATCAAAATGAGTCAAAGATAATTTGTTGGTTGTCTGTTTCAGATCATTATTCTTATGTCTCTGTCTCCCATCAAGTCTACCTCTAGAATGCTCTCTCCTCTGGCTCATAAACCTGTCAAAGTTCAAGTGTTGTTTCACATCATATGGTAAAGCATCCCACTTTGCATGTAAAGTCAAGACATCATCAGTAAAAGATGTTGCCTCCTTAGCACTACCCTCATCTAAATCCGGCCTCAAGAAGGTAGGACGTACAAGTATGTCATGTGTGCCTGTAGGATCAGCTCTGGACCTGTGTGAGCTAACCGAGATACTCCTAGTACCTCTATCTCTACTGCGACCTATGGCCAAAGATATCCGCTGAAGAGTGTCAGAGAGTTGTAGTACATTTGCCACACGATGCTGACCAACTGCTGATTCCTGTTGGTTGTGGGCAATATTCTTGAATAATTCTCTATCCTCTCTCTCTTCATCATTCACTGCATTACCTGCATGTCACTTGCCCATAGTTCCAAACCAAATTTCATGTTCCTGTTCACCAGGTGGAGTAGTTCTACCCTTGCGTGTATAATGAAATCCTGGAATGAACTTTTGTGGTTGCCTGAATGAACCCAGTTCCTTGTAGGATGGCAGGAAACCGCTCTAATACCATTGTAGGCTCTAACTACTCAAACTGATTCCTTGTAGGCTCTAACTATTCAAACTGATCTTTTTTCAAAATTTTGAAGTTTGTGTTTTGAGATAGATATATATTCTTTTTTTTTCCAAATAAGATAATTTCCAATTGCAATTAAATAAACTAACTCTGAGTAAAATGCAATTCACCTTAAATCTATTGAAATTGAAAATGCATTCACTAATTTATTTCAACTGATTGCACAATCATTTACTACAAACTTTATTTTTGCAGACTAGAATAGATAATCCCAATACTGGGCGATGCAAATATCACTAAGAAGAACCTGTTTTGAACACCCACGTCTTCTAGTATGTTGTCTGCGGCTTAGGAGGATAATGGCGGCTGCTAAATTCAACTTCAATGTGGATGTTAATTCAGATCATAGCGGTTTGGAATGGACGCCACTACCAACTCTAGCTTCAATCTCTCTAGGAACGAAAAAGCTTCATAATTTTTCCCTTCCAGGCACTACTCAAACTAGCGAATTAATCACACAATTCACTAGACAAGAATGCCAACTCAAAGCACAGAATGTTGATATGAATTCCCAATTCAACAACTGATTTTTTTGCAAACCCTCGACTCCAAGCTTCAAGCAATTTTAACAACTTTTTAATGATATCAAAATGAGGTTCGAAAATCCTCTTAAAACCTGGCATCTTCCCCAAGAAACCTTGACTTCATGGCTTCACATTTACATCTCTCATAACTTAACATGCTATGCTTTAAGAACATTTGAAATATGAATTTTAAAACATTCATTAATATTCATCCTCCTTATTAATGACAAAGTATATAACATAAAGTCATTATGAATAATGAATGACTTGACTTTATTAAATTTAAGTTCATATAATAATTAATTAAGGACCACCACCATCAATAAACTCCCAAGTCAAGTACATATGCTCTGCCAGACCTATCACCAGGACACCCTGCCACAAATAGACACTGCCAAATATAGACTTACTATAAATAGTAAGTCCCCAAAAAATGCACAACTGACGAAGGCAATAATAGGATCACCTCAAGAAGCCAACACTGCAAGGTGCCCAACACTCCACAGAGACCCTCCAACCACTACGTCAGCCCATGAGGGTCGCATTAATGAACTGACAAACTCACCACCAAGCTCAGGCTAAAAATGGGGACATTACAACAGAGCCCCTATTTTAACAGGTTCAAATATGTTTCCAGGCTTAGAACGGAATTTCCTAGAATGCTTGAAAAATACGAAGTATAGTAAGAAGTTTGTGGCAAATGGTCTGTTGTGGAAGCTTCAAAGCTTGCACCTGACATGAGATATTCCAAGAACGGAGTAATAAGATGAGTCGATGATGTTATACGGGCGGTATTTGACATTATGACCACGCTCTTTGTGTCAATGCAGTTAGGAAGGGTCTAGGTGGATTGTATTAAGTTTTGGGATCATTATTTGGAGTATGATCTACGGCGCCAATCCGGCTTAGGAAGAGAATCCCGACAGTAAAAGTTTATTGTGGAAGCCAACCGGGCCCAAAGCGTGGTTTCTATGTGGTAAAGGAAGAATGCGAAGGTATGAAAATCCACCACGACCCTCATATCGCACCCAACACAAATCTACCATGGTCAAGGACTCCCGCTCATGCCCAAAGTCCATCGTGAAAGCTTAAATGCGCTCGGGGCACAATTTCTACTTGGAGAGGAAACATTGCAAAAAAAAGAATATCCACGATCATGCTTGGAATGTGCTCTTAGTGCTACCTCTTCTCATCTTCAAAAAATCCCAATCCATAAGAAATACCAAGTGTTGTCTGATGCAAACATAGCACCAAAGAGATTTCAATTCAGCGATAGGAATGCAAGAAGTCCTACCCAGGGCCCGATTTCTCTGTGGAGTTGAAAACAAATTGAGCAAAGGAATTCCTTCGGATGGCTCTTTCTGTGCTCAAGGATACCATCTCATGGTAACAAAGAAAAGAACTTTGCAAAGACATATACTAAATAAGACTAAAACGTATGTGCTGGAAATGGTTCCAAATGTATGAAATCTGCTAGAAGAGCTAGAACCTTTGGTGAAGCCTCATTTGCGATTGAGGTTGCCGAAAGCTTCTGTGTACACGAAAAGTACTCGACCTGCAAAGGCAAGAAGTTGATTCAATACTGAGAAGGGATATGCTCCACCATCGTGCTCTAAAGATGCATGCATCCACTTGTTCCATTGTGTTGAGAAATGATTGAAATGCCTCCGTCATAAACCCTATGCAGAGAGATGAAGACGCACAACACCTTTCCCAATCGCACCCAGCACGTATTGCTATCAAGTAAAGGAATGTTTAAATGACACAGGAGCCCGTGAAAGATGCAGAAACGCGCCAGCGCGAGAAAGAGGAAGTGGAGGAATGTTTATTATTTAAATCTAAGTAGCCGATCCTGGTTCTGGTTCGGATTCGGGTTCGGGGATTCGGCAAATTTGTTTTTGGGCCGGATCCTGGTTCCGCGGGTATATATATATAGACATTTTTGAAATATATATATATATATATATATATATTATAAATTTATATATGTATGTATATTCATAGGTTCCATACATTTAACATGTCAATGCTCATTCATCATTAGTTCAAAACTTCAAAGTTGAAACATATAATGATAATAATAAGAAGTTAGAAGCGTGATTCTCATATGACATAATGATAAAATGATAAATCCATAATTATCAGTATATGATTATATCATATTCATACTTTGCAAAAGTCTCAAATTGTCATTACATGCTGAAAATTTAAATCACAAGCATAAAAGGGTC
>MU224855.1:739286-766337 GCA_018584345.1 Thuja plicata | reverse complement strand
TAAAAAATAAAAGTCAATGTGGGCCTGTTTTTGGACGCCCAGATTTTGGATTCCGGCGGATCCTTCTGGATTCCTGTGGATCCTCCCGGATTCCTCTTGGATTCCTCCAGGGTTCTGGAATGGAATCCGGGTTCTTCCTGGGTTCCATTCCGGGTTCTTCCCGGGTTCTCACTGAGGAACCCAGGAAGAACTCGGATTCCATTCCAAAACCTTGGAGGAATCCAAGAGGAATCCGGGAGGAACCAGGATCCGGGCCTCAACAAAGGAATCCGGTAACATAGAAAGAAAATATCCACAAGAACGCCTAAAATTCACCCAAGCACATAATGCAAGGTGTGAGGGAAAAATACTCGAGAACAAAATTCCAGGACCACCCTCCACACGCGCTCAAGCGAGATTCACATGTGGTCAAGGAATTATTTCGAAATAAACTTTGTCTGCCATGAAGTCTAATCCACGCTTGAGTGCGAAAACACTTGGTCAAGGAAGTTTTGGTAAATAAAAAAATCCCTGACATTAACTAATATGCGCTCAAGCGTGGTTTTATCAAAGTGGGGGAAAGTTGAAAATTGAGAATATCTGCCAATAGCCTTAGAATGCGCTCGAGCACATATCACTATAAGTCGGGAAAGTTACAAATTGAAAATGTCCCCCAAACGCGCTCAAGCGCTATTCAACACAAGTCACAGAACTTTAGAAAATAACAAATTCCCTCATCAGTGCCAAAACGCGCTCCAACACATTGGGAGCCAAGTCATGAAGTAAATGGGAAAAGTTTTATAAGGTTAAAAATTCACGATGATCGTCAAATTGCGCTCGGATTATTATTTTTCAAAATGGAAAGGAAATTGTTTTATAAGTAGGGAGGAAGTTGTTTTGAAGGATTCAAATTCATGACTCCAGCAAAAAGGGTGAAATTAATGTGTCTTAATTTCGAGATCATGGAAATATTAAAATAATGGGTCATTTGAAACAACGAGAATGTGTTCAAAATTCAAGGAATCATACCCATGTCTAAGGGTGTGAGCGACAAAGTATGAAAGTCAAGAGATTTTAAATTGCGATAATGAATTCGAGAAGTTCGATGGGAGATTAAAATCGATAAGTTGGAAAATCAATTGCAATTTTGGAAGCCCAATCAAAAATGGATTTAATGTGGAATTCAATATTCAATATTAAATTAAAAGTGACAAAGTAAGATGAATCAATTAATTAAATATTGAATTTTATTTATTATTTAATTAATAAATTTAAAAAAAAATCGAGAAAAAGCCAAATTGATCAAAAAATTGCAAAATAGACAATAAATTGTTTATTGGGTGAAAATTTTTAAAAATTGAATTAAACATTGTCTTTTTATCAATATTTAATTTTAAATCAAAAAAAGAATTAATTACACAAGATGAAACTTCCTCATGAAGTTAGCATACCCAAATTGGCATCTTTCTAAAAAGCGAGAGCAAATTCAAGACAAGTGACACTTTTCAGGGAAACTTGGAAGAGAAGTAAAAGCAACCTCCTAAATTTAGTCCACAGCCATTAAAGCAGTTTTTTCAGGTTAAAGGTCTATATAAGATCATTTTCCATTTCATTCTTACACACAGAAATCGAGAACAAGTTGAGAGAAGAATTTGAGAATCTCTGGAGAATTTGCAAGACAATTTTGGAAAAGATTGTTTCTAGAAAAGCGTGAAGTTGCTTTCAGTTCGAAAAAGTCATAAGAAGCCATGAATTTCAAAGAAAGCGAGATTTTTGCAGTAACTTTTGAAAATCAAGAGTGTAATGTCCCCTTCTCCGAGCTAGGCCATTTTGGCGCCTGATTAGTCTATCTTCCCATCCGGATAAGCTAATGGCTACTTCTGGAGGATGCCAACCAGTCACAGGCTTTATTTGGGTGATTTTTAAGTATTTGGGAGCCTTTTCCATAGTTAAGTCACTTTATTTGATAAAGTGAGTTTATAAAGTTACTTTATGACTTAAAGTCATTTTATATTAAAAAGTAACTTAAGTGACTTAAGTGAGTGTACTTTATCCCACATGCCTTAGAATTTTGTGCTTTCCCTCATATCGAGGTTATAAAAGCATAAAGCTCTCCTTGGGATAAACACCATGGATTTTTTATAAAAAAGATAAACAAATCAAGTTACTCACGTGACTAGTTATTTCTTGAGGACGGAACCCCTTGAGGAAAATTTGAGAAGTTGGACGTAGCCCCAGCATCTCAACAATGGTGGAGTCATGCAGATTTCACTATGGAGCTTAATGCATAGGTAGAAAAAAAAATGAAAGAGAAACAATTCTTGCTCAGTATTCTTTATACTAAAACAAGCAAGTAAGAGGACAGATTGCAGTTGAGAGTTTCAGTTCGAGCCATGGCTCTACATGTTACGGCAATGAATGAAAACTAAAAGCATTGGTGATTGACGAGCTTGTTTGGAGGCTCTCGTGGAGAAAGCTGGAAAGATTAAGGACGATACTCTTCATTGCTAGCCACCCCTTTGCTGTTAAAAGGGATACAGACAAGGAATTTAGCGTCGCGGAAGACGACCTAGTGGTAACGCGAAGGAGATAGTGTTGTTGGGCGTTAACGGCTGGAAGTAGCTGTCGTGTGTGGATGACTGTGTTTGATAGCAGTGTTGGGCATTACGGTTGGAAGCAGGTACCGTGTGTGGATGACTGCGTTTGATAGCATTGTTGGGCGTTACGGTTGGAAGTAGCTACCATGTGTGGATGACTGCGTTGGAAGGGAGCGAAACGTGGAGTTCAAGCAGCCTCGTTAGCAGTACCGCAGTCAAGGGGTGATAACCGTGGGTACCTGCAGTTGACAGAAGTTATGGAATGGCAGCGTACAGTGAATCCTCCATTACCACTACCGCCATTGCTAAAGATTTAACAAAGAGCGTTCAAAAAGGTGCATGATCACTAGTTTTGTCTAATTCTGAATACCTACGTTTGTAGCTCAATATGAATGTTGAATGTTCGAATTTCTTCACATTGGTTGAGGCTGTAACATTGTTATTCAAATTCAGTTGATGCAATCCCATTGAGCTATTTCTCTCTGTAATTTCTATTCCTGGGTTACACTGTGATTTGTTATTTGGAAAACTTTAAACTCTTTGGCAAATTAGTAACCAATAGAAAAAGACTCTGAACTGTCTTGCAGACACAAACTTTATAATCGAAATTGTTTGAGCTACTGAAAGAGGTGTTCCAGTTTAATATCCTACAAGGGATATTATAGTGGTATCAGAGCCTTTGATCCTACCATCCTGGTGGGCTAGATTTTCAGATTATAACAGGTTGGTTTAGCAGTGACAATGTTGAGTAGGCATGCATAGCCGACACAGACCTTACAGCTTTAAACATAACAGAGTTGAACAGGAACAGCCAGAATCCTCAGTACAGGTTGATATAGAGAACAGTCATACCGAAACAGA
Source organism: Thuja plicata (assembly GCA_018584345.1). Lineage (NCBI taxonomy): Eukaryota > Viridiplantae > Streptophyta > Pinopsida > Cupressales > Cupressaceae > Thuja > Thuja plicata. The sequence goes on along the minus strand of MU224855.1, from coordinate 762,900 downwards.
CGAGGAGATTGTATTTGAACAGGATACATGGGGTACAGATATGGCTAAGGATACAGAAAGAGAGGCGAGGGAAACATTGAGGGCCATACACGACGGCCACGATCATATTGCTGGTGTATTACAGCAGATTACAGGGGTTATCCAACAATTGACAGTAGCATCCAGGAGACCCCAGAGCCATCACAGTGGTGGAGGCAATGTAGCAGGGTCATCTAGGGCAGCTAGAGCCCCTAGGGCAGCGGAGAATAATGCAAGGGAAGTAGGACAGCCTGAGGCAGTAGGCATTCTTCCAGAGAATGTGATGACCATGCATGATGAGTGGGATATGCTACCAGATAACGTCAAAGCTAATTTAACCTTTCCCCAGTATATGGCTCAGAAGAGAGAATTTGGCAAGGCTCAGCAAGATAGGAGACCCAGGGGTCAGAATAGGGATTTAAAACATGCAATGAACAAATTAACTCTCCCTACGTTTGATGGCAGCAGTAAGTCATCCGCGAGAGCTTGGAATCACAAGCTAGACACCTTCCTGACCCTCAAACCCATGTCAGAAATGGAGGCTATTAAAGTTTGCCACAGTGCATTTAGAGGGAGCAGCATATGACTGGTGGCACCATGGTCTTGTCACCCAGGATCATGGGCTGATTACTTCTTATGAGACTTTCAGCACGAACTTGATTACCCGTTTTGACAGGAAAGACATAGAGGTTTATTATAGGGAGTTAGCCCAACTGAGATAGAGTAGGTCTTTGAACCACTATATTGATGAGTTTCAGAGTATTTCCATCATGGTTCCTGATATGTCTGAGAGGAGGAAAGTGATGTTGTTTATTGAGGGCCTACACGATAGATTCAGAGGCTTGGTTAGAGTTCTCAAGCCAAACACTTTGGATGACGCTATTAAATTAGCACATGACTTGGATTCACCTTCTTCTATATTGCAGCCACCTAAGAAAACATTTAAGGGATCCTCTTCATTTCAAAAGAACAAAAATCAAAATAAGAGTATGCCCCCTAGATTGGATCTTGAGACAAGAAATGAGTTGAGAAGGAGGAAATTATGCTTCACATGTGGAGAGCCTTGGACTCGAGACCACAGGTGCCTTGGAAAAGGCAAGATACATTACATTGAGGTGGCTTTCGATGGTGAATACAAACAGCATGAGGGCAGTGATGTGGTGGACAGCGATGAGGAGGCTCGAGAAGAGCAATCGGCAGAAGAAAAGAAGAGGGAAGCCCCCCATGAGAAGCCCCCTATTACTTTAGCGTCTCTTTCAGGTATTCCCACATGTCACCCATTCCGTTTGAAGGGGGTGGTAAGAGGACAGCGGATCATTTGTCTTCTGGATACAGGTGCTACTCATAACTTTATCAACACAAGTATGGTTTCCAGGAGGGGATTACAAGTAGTTGACATTCCCAAGTTTGAGGTTAAGGTGGCCGGAGGAGATTTATTGAGCTGTAGAGGGAAGGTCTGCGGACTCCCAATTCACTTTGGGGATTATCTTCTAGAGGTTGATTTTTATGTCATTGATTTAGACGGTCTTGATGCTATTTTGGGTATGCAGTGGTTACAGACCCTAGAAAGATACACTATTGATCACATGTTGAAATAGATGGAATTTATGCAGGGTGATCAGCAGATTGTTCTTAAGGCCATGCCAAATGGCGGGCCCAGGTTAGTGTCAACTCACGGGATGGAGGCCATCATGAGACATAGCGATATGGAGTGGGCAGACCAGTGTTTCATATCCTCTAAACCCACACCAGATTCAGGGTAGCAGGTTTTCATTGATATTCAGGATGTGCTTGATAAGCACAAATTGGTTTTTGAGGACATCCCTCTAGGTATACCTCAAGATAGAGGTTTTGAGCACTTCATTGAGTTGGAGGGCGCCAAGCCCGTGATCATTACTCCTTATTGTCACCCCAGACACTATAAGGAAGAAATAGAGAAGACGATCAAGGAGCTTCTAGATATGGGGCACATCAGGCCCAGTTCCAGCCCCTTTGCTTCTTCAGTAGTTTTGGTGAAGAAGGATGGTACTCTTCGTATGTTCATTGACTACCGTGCACTCAATAAGAGAACCATTCAGAACAGGTATCCCAACCCCCGGATTGATGAATTATTAGATGAGCTCCATGGGGCAGTATATTTCTCGAAGATAGATCTTCGATCGGGATACCATCAGATAAGTGTCCGTGAAGAGGATGTTCATAAGACAGCGTTCAGATGTCACTATGGGCACTATGAGTTTCTAGTGATGCCATTTGGGCTCACTAATGCACCTGCTACTTTTCAGTCATGCATGAACCATATATTCAAAAAGCAGTTGCGCAAAAGTGCTTTGATGTTCTTTGATGACATTTTGGTCTTCAGCAGGACATGGGAGGAGCACTTACAACACTTGGTTGAGATTCTTAGCATTATGGGGGAACAATCTCTATTTGCGCAAGAATCCAAGTGTGAGTTTGGATTGACTAAGGTTCTCTACCTCGGACACGTGATAGGGGCAGACGGAGTTAAGGTTCACCTAGAGAAAATTTAGGCAATTCTTGACTGGCCACCACCGAGGAATGTGTCAGATTTGAGGGGTTTCCTCGGACTATGTTCTTATTACAGGAGGTTCATGAAGGGATTCTCTCAGACAACAACCCCCCTCACCGATCTTACTTGGAAAGGGGCTTTCAGGTGGACAGATGAGGCAGAGGTAGTCTTTGACAGGCTTAAGATAGTCATGAGTACTTGCCTGGTTCTAGCGCTCCCGGACTTCTCTCGTCCCTTTGTTCTAGAGTGCGATGCTTCAAGGAATGGGATTGGTGCAATGTTGATGCAGGATAGACACCCCATAGCATACAAGAGCAGGAAGCTTAAGGACAACGAGAGACTGTATTCTACTTATGACAAAGAGATGCTTTCCATCATGCAAGCCCTGGCTAAATTCAGACAGTACCTAGTGGGTGGCAAGTTTACAGTTAAGACAGACCACAATAGTCTGCGCTACTTCTTAGAACAGAAAGAGTTGAATGAAAGACAACAAAAGTGGGTCAGCAAAATCCAGGCATATGATTTTGACATTGAGTATGTCAAAGGGAAAAATAACATTGTGGCTGATGCACTTTCCAGGAGACCTTCAGTAGCGGCTTGTTGTGCTCTATCTGAGATCTCCGCAGATTGGAAGTCTCATTTGTTGGTTGATTATTCTAAAAATACTCAAGCTTGTCAGATTTTGGATGGTCAGCTTCAGGACAGCAAGTACAAGGTAATCGATGATATTATTTTCTATAAGGATAGGATCTACCTAGTACCAGGATCTAAACTTAAGGCTAAGGTGATGAATGTTGTTCATGATGCGCCAACAGCAGGACATCCAAGGTTTTTTAAAACCTACAGGCAAGTCAGAGAGAGGTTCTCATGGAAGGGCCTCAAAGATGATGTCCTTCAGCATGTCAGAGAGTGCCAGACTTGTCAGCAGAACAAGTCCGAGCACGAGCATCCTGTCGACTTATTGCAGCCCCTTCTTGTTCCAGCACAGAGATAAGAGCGTATTTCGATGGATTTTATTACAAGGTTGCCGAGAGTGCAAGCCAGGGATAGCATCTTTGTGGTGGTGGACAAACTTACTAAATTCGCTCACTTCTTCGCTATCGCAGTAGATTGGTCAGCTTCGCAGGTAGCTAAACTTTTCTTCCGAGAGATTTTCAGATTGCATGGTCTCCCCAAGACCATTGTGAGTGACAGAGACAATAAGTTCCTCAGCACCTTTTGGCAGGAGTTATTCAGACTGGCAGGCACCGAGTTGACTCGCAGCACCAGTTACCACCCACAGACAGATGGTCAGACGAAGATTGTGAACAAATAGGTGGAAGGTTATCTCAGAAATTATGTAGCGGGACAACAGAGGGCATGGATTAAATGGTTGAATTTGGGGGAGTTTCGCTACAACTCCACCTATCACATGACTATTGGCATGTCACCGTTTCGGGCTCTCTATGGCAGCGAACCTCTATCATTTATAGACCTGGCTCTACAGGACAGCAAGGCACCGATTGTGGGAGATTGGTTATAGGATCATCAGGATATTCTTAGATCTCTCAGGGAGAACATCTAGAGGGCGCAGAATCAGCAAAAGATGTACGTTGATCGACATTGGACAAAGCGGAGCTTTGAGGCAGGGGATATGGTCTACCTTCATCTTCAACCGTACAGGCAGAGTTCTTTGAAGAAGAGTGGGTCCGAAAAGCTTAAGCCCCGATTTTATGGTCCCTATCGCATTGCCAGGAGGGTTGGTGAGGTGGCTTATGAGCTCGAGCTACCGTCAGACAATAGGATTCACAATGTATTTCATGTGTCTTGCCTCAAGAAGGCGATCGGGCAGCAGATAGTTCCATCAGTTGGATTACCCTCGCTTGATGAGGAAGGTAAATTGGTTCTGGTTCTAGCTGAGGTGATTGAGGTTAGAGAGAGGAAACTGCGGAACAGGGCTATCAGAGAGTATTTGATTCGCTGGAAGGACTTACCTAATGAGGACACCACATGGGAGGGTGAGTCTATTCTGCAGCACCCTGCGTTGAGATTGTTTGAGGGCAAGCAATCCCGGGAAGGGAGGACTGTAATGTCCCATTCTCCAAGCTAGGCCATTTTGGCGCCTAATTAGTCTATCTTCCCATCTGGATAGGCTAATGGCTACTTATGGAGGATGTCAGCCAGTCACAAGTTTTATTTGGGTGATTTTTAAGTATTTGGGAGCCTTTCCATAGTTAAGTCACTTTATTTTATAAAGTGAGTTTATAAAGTTACTTTATGACTTAAAATCATTTTATATTAAAAAGTAACTTAAGTGAGTGTACTTTATCCCACATGGCTTAGAATTTTGTGCTTTCCCTCATATCGAGGTTATAAAAGCATAAAGCTCTCCTTGCGATAAACACCATGGATTTTTTATAAAAAAGATAAACAAATCAAGTTACTCACGTGACTAGTTATTTCTTGAGGACGGAACCCCTTGAGGAAAATTTGAGAAGTTGGAAGTAGCCCCAGCATCTCAACAATGGAATCATGCAGATTTCACTATGGAGCTTAATGCATAGGTAGAAAAAAAAAAGAGAGAGAGAGAAACAATTCTTGCTCAGCATTCTTTATACTAAAACAAGCAAGTAAGAGGACAGATTGCAGTTGAGAGTTTCAGTTCGAGCCATGGCTCTACATGTTACAGCAATGAATGAAACTAAAGCATTGGTGATCGGCGAGCTTGTTTGGAGGCTCTCGTGGAGAAACTGGGAGCATTAAGGATGATGCTCTTCATTGCTAGCCACCCCCCGCTGTTAAAAGGGATACAGACAAGGAGTTTAGTGGCGCGAAAGACCTAGTGGTAACGCAAAGGAGATAGTGTTGTTGGGCGTTAACGGCTGGAAGTAGTTGTCGTGTGTGGATGATTGCGTTTGATAGCAGTGTCGGGCGTTACAGTTGGAGGCAGCTACCATGTGTGGATGATTGTGTTTGATAGCAGTGTTGAGTGTTACGGTTGGAAGCAACTACCGTGTGTGGATGAATGCGTTGGAAAGGAGCGGAACGTGGAGTTCAAGCAGCCGCATTAGCAGTACCGCAATCAAGGGGTGATAACCGTGGGTACCGCAGTCGACGGGGGTTATGGAATGGCGGCGTACAGTGAATCCTCCATTACCACTACGGCCATTGCTAAAGATTTAACGCAGAGCGTTCAAAAAGATGCATGATCACTAATTCTGTCTAATTCTAAATACCTACGTCTGTAGCTTGATATGATTTATTTTGGATTGAATGTTGAAAGTTCGAATTTCTTCATATTAGTTGAGGTTGTAACATTGTTATTCAAATTCAGCTAATGCAATCCCATTGAGCTATTTCTCTCTGTAATTTCTATTCCTGGGTTACACTGTGATTTGTTATTTGGAAAACTTTAAACTCTTTGGCAAATTAGTAACCAATAGAAAAAGACTTTGAACTGTCTTGCATACACAAACTGTATAATTGAAACTGTTTGAGCTGCTGAAGGAGGTGTTCCAGTTTAATATCCTACAAGGGATATTACAAAGAGAGAAGGGATGATTTTCTCGAGAAAATATCTTTCTAGAAAGAGAATGGAGATTTTTTGACAAATTTGCAGAATTTTTCTCCTTCGAGGACAAGTTTATCTGCAAGAAGAATTTGGGTTTGCTTTTTTCCATTTCTTGCATGCTCTTATGTATGGTTAATTCTGTTTTGCAGGAAGGTGAAATGGCAGAACCCAGAGGAACGAGTTTGACCAAGAAGCAGCGGATCAAGAATGAGCAAAGAGGGTTTTATCCTAAATCCAGAATCGTGTCGAAGTGGGCAAATGTTGATGATACAAATCTCGGTTCCCTTGATATGAACGAGTTCAACAGGATAATGTTTGGATACAAAGATCATGAACCAACACACTTGGCTACCCAGATTGTGAACAGTGGGATTGTGGCTGCAGCGGGTTTCCTTCCAACTTTTCAACATGCAGAATTGATCGTGGAATGTGAAAGGCACTACAATCCAAATGACAGAACAGCCAAGGATTCGAATGGAAAGTCATAGCAGATCTTTCTCCCCCTGCAATTTTAGAAGCATTCGAAATCCCTGCATTCCGAAAATTTGTACTTAAGTCAAAAGAGCAAGCACTAAGAGTTTTCACCGCTGGGACTCAACATTGTGAGTGCGTCATAAACAATAAATGATTGCGGAAGAATAGAGCTCACCATTCCAAGTTGCCTAAGGAGCTAGTTTGGCTCGATCTACAACATGAATATAGTGATTTAGTTATGATGTTGAGCAGGATTTTTGGGATTCCACAATCCTATCAGTTTGAGTCATGGATGTGGTATTTGTTGAACAGGTGGTTGAAGGATTCAACAACATAGATTGGGTTAGACTAATTAATGACAACCTGAGTGAGCAACTGGTGAATCTGGAGTAGTCAAGAAAGTTTTATATGAGCTCCTATGTCATCTACATGCTAGCTTGAAACACAAAATATGATGGACTAAGGTACAAAGGAACAATTGGAAGCGGTGCTCAACGCTTAAAGGTGCATGAATGCTACCCTCAGTTATGCCAAGGATGATTATGCCTGAGTCAACGATGCCTTTGCAATGCGCATTGTCAGAACTCTTCAGAGGAGATTGCTCATGAGACTTCCAGTCGGGGCAATGAAATTGGAGTATGGAGCTTAGTTCATCTAGTTCCCTACCTTCTACATTAGAGTACAAGGATTTTCTACGCAGCCATATAAACTCCCGCGATATCCCACTGATAAAATGGTCTTGCTGGAGATCACTCGGCAACTAACAGTTTATGATAAAATTCAAAAGGGAGAGAAGTTGGGGCTAGAATTCCCAATTTCCATAGGAGAAGATAAGGTTGAAATGTGCCCATGTTTGAAGGCAGCCGAGAGATCATCAGAGGAGCTGTGTTTCTTCCATCTACCACTTTTTCCAAGAAGGCCAGACTATGATCCATACAACAAAATCAGAATAGTGGCAGGTGCGAAATATCAACACAAAATGCACCTCGAGGATTTCTGGGCCAATGTTGTGGATGAAAATGAGATCAGAAAGAGGATGTATTCCAAGTTGCCGCTCAATTTGATTAGGGCATGCAAGATCTTCCGGGTGCCTGATCAAATGGAAGAAGACATGAATATGATCCAAAAGGGATATAACCCAGAAAAGGAACAGATCATCCATCCATATGACTGGTCATGAAAGGAAATTTCAGACATTGATACATTATGAGCACCAGTCCTGGAATTCACGAAATGGTGGGTTGATCGACAGTTTGACAAGTTGAAGGCACCGAAGGATGGCTTGACATATAAATTGATGGGTCATCAGCCGTTCAGGGATGAGAGACCAAAGAAGCCCTCAGGAGATAGAATGGAAGGAGAAATCTCGTCAAGAAGTATTGAGCGAAGGAAAGGAAAGAGTGTTGCTCAGGAAGTGCAACAAAAAGGTGGGCCTGACATTCATATTGAAGAGCCCTAGCAGAGGAGGCAGAGGTCAGGGAATACACCATCATCACCAAGTAGGACTTCGAGTTTATAGGAGATAGCTCCTTTCACCAGGGAAGAAGTAGAAACTAGCAGAACTTTAGAGCAAGAAGAGCATATGACTAAGCCAGTGCAAGATAGAGAAAGTATCAATGACTGTGAGTTGGCCCAAGGAAGAAACAAAGAGCAAGATGTTGCTACCGAGGAGAGTCTTGATGCTATCTTGGAGCGAGAAATGATGGAAACAGAGGAACCTACGACAGAAGAAGTTCCTACAGTAGAGGCAAGAATTCCTACTGTAGAGGTGGTAGCTCATGAAACAACGACAAAAAATTATGTAGCCAAGGAAGAAATTGATATACGAGCAGTACAAAGACAAGAGCAATTGACAGTTCAGAATGATCGGAATATTGTTGTTCCACAATGGTTAAGGCAAAGGCTACAGAGAAGTCAGGATAAAGAGGTTGACCCGACAGTTGAATTGAGGGAAATCCTTAACCGAGTCAACCAATCAGAAGAGAAAGGGAAAACCAAGAAATTCGCAAAAGTCATCAGAGGAGAATCCAGATCCATAATTCTGCAGTTTGCAACTCTGACAGTTGATAAGACAAAGGATCATATTACTCCGGATGAGCACAATGGGAGGGACAGTTTGATTTAGGCCATGCCTCTCGAGAATAGGTTATGGAAGAATTTGATGATTCTACACAGGCAATGAAAGATAAGATGACGAAACTAGAAGGGAAATATCAAAAGATGAGAATCAAGATCAAGGCCTTGTGTGAGTACATCAACAGCTTACCTCATCCAGTGAGAGAAGAAGGCCCAACCTTTGTTCCTCCTCCAGTTATTCCGGCTGAATCAGTGGAGGGTATAGACGGGATCAGACGGATTGCTCAGGGTGCAGAAGTTTGGATAGAGGGCATTCAGAATGAGGCATACAAGCATTCTAAGGACTTGGTGCAAATTCATGGCAGGGCACTAGCCATCCTTTCCAGGATACATTGGATGGACGAGTCATGGGAGGATGAGCGTATTTATCAAGATGAGGTGATCTCCGACTTACAAGATTTGATAGAGACTCCTACACAAATATTGATTGATGGTGGAGTTATCAGGGGAGAAGTATATGACTTTACCCGGTGGTATAGTGTAGTGATCACGGCCAAGGAAATGTTCGAATATTTCAGCGGGGAATCCACTCGATTGAAGAGGGTAGCCGAGACCATTTAGCAAGGGATCTCCAACACAGTTGCATCATTGTTATCAATGAGATTGGCTGAGAATGAAATGACGGTGGACAACCTGAGAGGTAGACTAGAAGAGTTCTTTCAGCTGAATTTCTTCGCAAGGGATGACTTGAGAACTTCTCCATTTTCTCAAATGGCATGCACACAACTCGGGACTTGTTACCAAATTGCGAAGACAGCTTGAGAAAATTTGAACGAGCGATGGCGGTCTTGGTATTCAAACAGGATTCAGCACCAAGTGTCAGTGTGGACGAGTTGGAGACAGTGTTGAGCAGTTTCCAGGCATTCAAAGGTAGGCTATTTTGGGCAGAAATGCATTTATTGCATAGTGGGCATTCATGTCACTCCACTTTCCTGCTGAATGGGCAAGCATAGTGGACATTTATTACCCACTAAGATGGAGATTCTCTTTCTTATTGGTCCATGTGAACACGCTCATTAATTTAAATTCCTTTTTCTTTCCCTAACCCTAATTAGGGTTGATGTGGCAAAATTTGGGCCATCAGTTATTGTTTCAATCTGAGCCACACATTGTATTCGGGGACCTATATAAAGGCCTCACTTCTCATTTGTAAAGGACTGAATTCTGAGATTGAGCTACTGAGATAATAGAGTTTTCATTGAAGTTTGGTGACTACTTGAAGTGTCTTAGTGCTTGCTTGCTCCCTTATTCCCTCATTTAGATTAGTTTGTTAGATAAAGTGTTTTGATTTCAACGGAGAATGCAATGGTGTTTTGATGAATTCCATGGTTCATACTTTTGACAGTTTGTTGATTGTAAGTCGTGCAAAGTTAACCTGAACCCGCTTTTATGGATGCTTAACTTTCTATCATTCAACGTGCATTGTTTGTCTTGATGGTGTTCGTTGTGGTATGAAAATCACATGCATAATCCTTGAAGATTGCACTAGTTCTTGCGTAGTTGTAGTTTATCTTGGCAAAGTGGAGCTCGGTTATTCTAGAATTTGTCCATCAAAGCAGTATCTGTTGTTGTCATTACCCTTAGGAGTAGACTAGAATTTCTAAACCCTTTCCCATTTGCTTTCCGCATATTTCTAAAAACCCCCCAAAAAAGTACTCTTGCAATATTTCTTGGTAGCTCCCACGTCTAGTATGGTTTGAAATCAACTTCAGTACGCAACCGTAAGGCCCCTCGTGATTAACAGCAAATCACATTTACCATTGAGCTTATCCACAGTCAAGACATGACAGGAAAGGAACCTTGGAATATGTTGTGTAATCTTTCGCAATCTTAGCATACAAATGATTTTGATCAAGAGAGGATAAGATATCTCGATATTTTGTTATACTGTTGGGGGGTCATAAAACGCACATCAATAGGTCTCAAAGGGAAGAGCTACAAATCGAATGGCTCTGAAACCATGTTGGCGCAATGCTCCCAAGTTAGGATTATGAACACAAGAAGTTCCACACACAGAGAGAGAGAGAGAATTCACCAAGAGATGATATTAAGCTGAGATGAGATGTTAAACAATGTACATACGCTTTTCTTGTAAAGGCATGAGCAAGAAAGAGAGCACGAATGAGGTGCGAGGGTAGGTAGAACCACCCAACACAATTCGCTAAATGCACAAGTAAGAAAATAATAATAAACTCTACCTGCTCACCTAGAAATGCGTAATAATACTATGTGCATGTGTTGGACTTAAGCACCGTAAATAGGTGAACCTATTAACACAAGGAAGCCCCCTATATATACATGTTTGAATTTTAAATTGGAGTGGTTGACCACATGAAAATGAGGTTTATCATTGGCGCCGACCTAAGGAAATTGATATTCTATTTATTTATTTATTTATAAATTCAATAATATTCATATATTAATAGATAAGTATTTAATTAGTGTTTATAAACACTCATCAAATTAAAAAATGTCCTCATGCTCAATGAATTAATAGGACATGATAGCTAAGGCATGTGCCAATTTTTGGTACTTCAATAGCCTCCCCTTCAAAGTTGCGAGCAGTCCTTATTGGAGAATTTGATAACTAAATTGACAGTAGCAAATAAGGCTACAAGACACTTTCTGAAAAAGACTTAAATGGGAGGTTGCTCACATATACAATTGACGAGGCAAAGTTAGTAGTGGAAGAACAAAAGAAAAAATGGCACAAGTATGGGTGTACTATTCTTTCAGGTGGGTGGAGAGACAGAAAGAACCACACCATCATCAACTTTTTGGTTGCTTTAAATGGAGAGATTATTTTTTTTGAAAATCATTGGATGCCTCTAACAAAGTAAAAAATATAAAAACATTGAGTTTAATGTTGGAAAGTTGTCATGGAGGCGGGGATAGTGAATTTAATTCAAATCATAACTAACCATGCAACATGTGTGGCAGCTGGAAGACTACTTGAAGAGAGGCACCAGTCACTCTTGTTGACCTCTTGTGCAGCAATTTTCCTTGACCCTCTTTCGAGGACATAGGCGAACTTGATTGTGGATGATGAAGCACAACAAAATTTATTTGCAATCACCCTTGTGTTCTTAACTCAATAAGAGATCACACCAAAGGGAAAGAGTTGGTGTGATTGGGTGTCACAAGGTTTGCAACGCTTTTCCTAACATTGAAAAGCATTATTTGTTTGTTGACTTCCTTGAAATAGATGTTTGCGAGTTGAGCATGGCCAAACTCATCATATTTAAAGAAGCCTTACGGAGAGAGGGTTGCAAGGATAATATTGGATAATCCTTTTGCACAAAGAGCTACAATGAGTGTGAAGGTAACCTCAAACTTCAATTTTAAATTCAAATTCAATATTTTATTTTTTAGTTTGTCTTTCATTGAAAATTTGTAACTTCAATCTTTTTGTATTTTTAAATTGTAGGGGTCAGAGCTTCGTTGTTCGGTAGATGGGGATCAAAACCCAATGTGGGTCCATTTATAAGGCCATAGATAGGGCTAAATAGTCCATTTGAAATTATTACAAGGGTTATAACCTTATATTTGATCCCATTAGGAGATCATTGATCAGAGGTAGAACAATCAAAGGTTAGCGCTCTACCTTTTGTACCAACCTTGTAGTCCATCTAACTGCAACCACAATTAGAGTTTGTTTGAAAACATTCACACGAAGAAGAGTAAAGAATTTTTTGAGGACATCTACATAAAGAAGAGTAAAAAATTAGGTCAAAAACACATCAATAACCTTGTCTTTATGCAATACAACCTTCAACATCACACAAGATGGATAGAAGACAAATCAAAGAGGGTCATTGATTTGGATGACATCAATACTTACAGAAATTGGGCATAGCGAGATAAGCAGCCCCTATTGTTTAATAAAGATGACATTCTTGATTTTGAGAGGCAAGAAATGGAGGATGTGGGTGCACCAAAATAAGCTATAGATTGGATGTCATTGATGAGGCAAAGGAGTAGTCATTGCCATCTACTAGCAAAATGAAGGTCAAGCCAGAGCCACAAGCACAACCTTCTATGCCGAGTGAAGAGTTCAAAAGGCTCCAAAGATTAGAACCTCAACCTCTCCCAAAGTTTTCACTAGATTAGAGAAGAGGAAGATGTAAAATATTGTGTTTAGTAATATGTAAATTATGAATTATGTTGATGATGTTCGAAGGCAATCATCATAAACTCTTATTAGTTGTCAGTTATCTTTGTATCAAGATTTCACTTCATAATGTTATTTTGTACTCAATTTGTATTCAAATTACAAATTTATTTTGTAATCGTTCATGGATTCAGTGGATAAATTTTATAATTAAGTTTTGCAAGAAATGTGTTTCTAAAAAAAATTAAGCAATTTTTTCATTTGTCGAGTTTTCATTGAGTCACAAATTTTGGATCTATTGAGCTTTTGGCGAGTCAAAGCTAACAACTATGCATGTGAGATACACATTGGGTAGAAGATTTAAGCATCTTTGTGAACCTAAAACTTGGGCAAAGAAGTCAATCATAAATACTAAAACCTAGTCAAAAGTGTGCCAATAAAAAAAATCAAATAGTCAAATCGTTTAAGGCGCATCCCAAAAGCACACATGCCATCTTTAGACTAGGAGGAAATCATACGAGCATCAGCCAAGGTGGAGTTTTGTTTCAATAAAACCACCTCTATGCAGGGCAAAAAAATTGTAGCTTAGCCACTTGATTTAAGTGGGCTTAGTTCACCACTTTTCCTTTGTTAATTTACCAATTCTAGTTCAAATCCTAGTTCAGATTTGTAAATCATTTTGTGGATCTGGTAGAGAATTAGATTTGTGAATCAGTTAACGGATCTGCAAAAATAAAAAATGGGGTTTGAGTTTGTTTTTTGTTCATCTGTACAAAAAATATATAAAAATCATAACTATACATTTGTCATCTAAAACCATGAATATTAGAGCCAATATACAATATTAACAAAGTTAATAAATTATATAATTATACTAATATAATATTGTTTTAGTAATAATTAATATAATAATAAAATTATTGATAAAATTAATATAAGTCTATTTTAATTTTTAATAACTTTAATAAAACATGATTTAAATTGAAGTGCCGTGGCATATTCCTACTTGGCTGAGTTAGGATAGGCAATTGGTTCCAAACCGAAGCTCATCCCAATCCCCCATGAATATGCATGTTTCAAGGCTCGGTAGGATATAGAGATAGGACACCATTCCCCACCCCAACTTACCCTTGAACAACTAGACTGTGGTAGGGTTGCAAGGAGCAGAAAGCTTTGAATAAGAGAAAAAGAAGTTTAAACCACTTTTATACACAAAATTTCCTTGATAAAGCCAGGTTGGCTCAAATTTAGGAGAAACCAAGTCAACCCTTATCTGGAAAGCTTAGATTTTTGAAATTGAACATTTACATTCATTTAACAAGTCTAAGATTATTTTGTATAAATTTATAGTTGCCTAGAGCTATTGTGTAGGAAAACTTGATTTGGAAAATAAGACTTAAAGAAACCAACAGAAATATAAGGTTTTGTACAAATAATGAGATCCAATGACAAAAAAGATTGACACTGTTAATAGCTTGAGAAAAAGCAAGAGGGTTATAATACTTGCTCCCAAAATGTTCTATTTGTGTCATTCAATTTTAAATATCTACCAAGAGTATATTTTGTAAACTCGCGTCATTCAAATTAATTATCTAGCAGAAGTAATAGTAACTAATCAAAAATAAAAACTTCACCTGTATTACAAGTATCAGGCCATTGAATAAATTTAAGGTCGTTTGCCTTTACCTGCAAATTTGAGGGTGTTAGAATCTATAAATTCATACAAAACTGCTAGTTTCATATATGCAATGTCCATAAGAAAACTGATATTACAAATTTTTTTCAAAAATAAAGCTTTACACAAAAGGTATAAATCCTAGTTTTGCCAAGAAACTAGACATCAAATAAATTTAATATCTTTCACAAACTTAGATATGGACAATTAGTCACACATCAACTCATGTAAACCACAATATAATTATGATTATTTAGCATCTACTTTTGAATCCTTGAACCTCATTACTACAGGTATAGTCAAACTCAATGTGAACTTTTCACTCTATTAATAAGCATATGTGTTTGATTATATTCATCAATCATATACCTAATTCTAGTGCTACCATTTACCCTGTATAAAAAGTATTTCACATAACTTGTATTATATACGAGGTTAAAAAAAATTACACAACTTAACTCTTTGTCAAAGAAAAGATCCTACAATGGCCAAACAACACTATTACATTGGACTATTTACTACAAAAGCTATCATAGTTATCTCTATTGCCATTGGTATTTTGAGCTATACCTAGAAGACATAGGCATGCTCAAAACAAACTCTATTTGCAAATAGACGGAATTTAAAAAAAGAGCTACGCATTTCATCGAAACTAGCACCAACTCCACCAACTGCAATTTGCAAATCACTAGTTACAAGGACCTCCAAGGTCATTTGGAAATTCTAGGCCAGTCTCATGATTCTTCGCTCCAGCTCATGTAAAGCCCCCATAGAAGTTGGAGCATTAATTTTTTCCATTTAGAAGCATCAAAATTACCTGTTGACATTAATGTTTCAAAGGCAAAAGTGTATTGAAGAGGTCAAAATATGAGATCACCTTGGAAACATTCAAAAGGAACCTTTTTCGCTATTTCACGGGGACAAAAAAAAACAGGCAACGAAACAGCGACTTTTCGCTATTTTGAAGTATCATATTACAAGGCAGCGAAATAGCGATTTTTCACTATTTCGCTGGTATCATTGAGAAGGACACCGAAACAGCGATTTTTCACTATTTCGCGGAGGGCATTTTAATGAGTTGCGAAATGGCAAAAAGAACAAATCAAAATTTTGTGAGCAAAGATTTCAGAGATGCTGTAATTTCGACATGCTGCAAACATGATGTCGCCAGAGGATGAAAATGATCGAAATTTAACAATCTAAAACAGACCCAATTCGGAAAATCAAATTTCCTATCTCCAGTCAAAATCTTATGTTCGTACAATCTGTTTTGGATTTTCGACCAAAGCCAAATCCGAAAGATAGGTAGTTATTAGTTAATTTGTTGATTAGTTTTTTCAAAAAAGTTTTTAATTTTAGCATAAGGTGGTCTCTTCACCCTAAAGGGGTGTGAAAACCATTCATCCACATATATATGTGGTGTAAAATGTAATCAAAGATAAAAAATATATATAAGATAAGAAAAAGGAGGAAGATGGTACTGTAGGAAAATAGCATGGATGGTGACTGCAACTAAAATGTAAATCAATTGTATTCACTTTTTTTTATTAATACAAAAAAAAAATGTTTCCTTTCCAAGATTGAAGAAGTAAGTTCGTTGTTTTTGATTGGATTGGTCCTTTGCATTTTCAGTTACAGAGAAATTTCTCTTTACTGTTAGATGTCATAAAATTGAAGTTTTTAATATTAGTTTTCAAGTATCAAGGGTTGTATACGAAGCTCTCATCTATACAAATCCTTGTCTAATTGGTTTCCTGCCAAGGAATTAAAATTCATATAGACTAAAACAAATATTATTATCTATTCATCCTTGATGTCATTGGGGAGAGAATCTAAAATTGAATTGCAGAGTGTACATGAGGGTTCAAACAAAGCTTGACTACATTCCGCCCAATTAGTTGGATAAGGGATTGGCCTGTGTATCTCCTCAAAGAAGGTTTTTTACAGTTGTATGAGCATTGAAGTTCTTTCATTCCATCCTTGCAATATATCTTATCTCGTACCCAAAGCATTTTCCTTATACACAAATACAAATTCAATTACAAAGTATCCATAATATTCAAATACTAAATAAGAATCAAATATTCTTATTCTGATTAGACTCAAGGAACATTTGTCATCCTGAGAAATCAAGAAAGTTTAAATTCGCTATAGAAAAACACCTTTTGTGTTTGGGGTGAGGGTTTACCCACCTAGGTTTAGCGAAGCCTAAAGTGAAGGGGAATTAGATTATTCCTGTTCGTTGGCCAAGACTAATTGAAGCAATCGAGGAGAATTGGCAAAATCTCTTGGATTTCCAATCTACGGTTTTGGGAACCAACAGAAGCCATGCCTCTAAACTCATCCCTAACAACTGGTAAATTCTCCTACGGAAATAGTCAATCCATTGTTGTCACTGCATACAATCCAAGCCTAAATGGTGGCCTACCATAGAACAATGACGTAGCACCAAAAAATAGGCTACTCAGTGTTTTTTGCTCTACTTTGTAACCTACGATGGACACAAAATTGACAAAGCTCACATAATTCCAATTATAGACAGATTGGCAAAAGGATGGCACATTGGATAATAGATTCCCCTATGTTCGACATAACTACAATCATGCTCTTCATGAGTCCACAACGGGTGAAAAAAAAAGTTGAGTCAAAAAAAAGGTAAAAATGTCTTGCTGAAATTCTTCACTAAAACAGATATCCCTTTTAGGGTAAATATATATCCATTTTGGTTTCCACACTTGTTTGAAAACAACTATCCATTTCAAAACAGATATTTGTTTTGGAAAAATATAATTGTTTCTTTTATTCAAACAATGACAGCCATTTCATACTTTTCTTGAAATGGATAAATACATTACATTTGAATCCGAATTTTGACCCTCAATATTTGCTATGGATTTAGGTTGTACCAACGATTATAGTATTATGATGGCACCAATAAATAACCTAAATTCTGCACTATGGCTAACTTTATACCACGTATTTTCTGACAAAATCAAAAGGGTTTGTGGATGAGAATGTTTAGCTTTTCTCTATGTGTATTTTTCAAACATTAAATCTTTCTTTTGTAATTATATATATTTTTGTTTTATGATAACTTTTGATTTTGAACAATTATTTAAACCATGTGATCCCAAGTTTGACATCATGCTCTACATCTTAAATAAATATATATTAGAATTATTCAAGGTCAATTTAAGGCGATTGCACATGAAAGGTTCGAGATTTCTACCTTAACCTAGTAAACATTTTAATAAAAAATATTTGATAATAATTTATCAAAAAAATCCATCACAAGCCTCAACAACAATTGCATCTGTCATGAATTGACAGTGCAAGGAGGTTCGGGTCGTGCCTTTGGTTGATGAAGAACGGACTGCATTTGAACAATAGCTAGGGCACGCATGCCCTAGCCTTATGTTTTGTTTCTTCTGTTGCACGCTCGGCGGGAAGGGTGTCTGCGTTCGAGGACCGAAAGAGTGGGGACGGGGGTCCCATTAATTTCCTCTATGGATCTGCGTTGGGAGAGGGGTTTTTGCCGCTAGTGAAGGGTGTTGGAGTTGTCGTGTAGTGTTGTATGGGGGTTTTTTGTTGACTCTTTGTCTTCTATAGTTTGGTGTTGTGTGTGGGTATATTCTTTGTGGACGGCTTGGGGTCTAAAAACTAAGCAAGGGTGCACCGTGGGTGCCATTTTTTTCTAGGGGTTATTATTTATGGATAATAGACAGATATCTCTTACTCAGGAAGTCTCTGGAGATATGGAGACGGCAGATCCATCTTCTTCGTTACATGCAAATGCCAGGGTGCACATAGGCAAGCCCAAATCTATGGAAGGGATCTCCTCTTAGAATGGGGCTTTTCGAATAAAAAAGGTGAATGCCTGTATTGAGAGGGCTCAGGAACGCCTTGTTCTAATTATTCAACCAAATCAAGTGTCGGATGATGTTTCATATTGGTGCAATCATGCCCTCATATGCAAATTCACGAGTCCCCGACTTTCATTACCTGTTTTGGAATCTTGGGCACGTAGGGTTTGGAATCCGAAAGGAAACATGGAGATACTATTGGCGGCTAATAATTACTTTCTGGTGATTTTCTCTAGAATGACAGATGCAAATAGGGCTTTTGAAGGAGCCCCTTATTTCTTCAATCAAGTGGAGCTCTTTATCAAACCCTAGCATGTTGGCTTCAACTCCGCTGAGGAGCTCCCCTCGCAAGCACCTGTGTGGATCCGGTTGCTGAGGCTTCCACTGGAGTTTTGGGGAGAAGACATTCTACACTCAATCTCATTGCTTCTTGGAAAACCTATGGGTTCGGCTAGGCAAACTCTGGATCGTAAGGTAATCTCATATGTGTGCATTTGTGTAGAATTTGATTTAAATAACTCATTACCAGACTCTATGGAAATTTGTTTGGGATTCTCTTCTTGGATCCAATAGCTAGAGTACGAGACTCTGCCATTTAGATGCAGAATATGTCATGAATATGGTCATTTACAAACAAGATGTCCCAGAAATAAGTCATCCCCCTCAGCAGCTCCCAAACCTCTTCACTCTTCCCCTAGGGAAGATAAGAGGAAGGCCCCTCTATCTAAAGGACTTGTTGATAAGGAGAGATTTATTCCTGTAAAGGCCAGCGATAAGGGTAGAGGACATAAGAGAACTTGGATGGATAGACAAAATGAGAGAACTTTTAACAAGTTTGATGTTCTGGATGACTTGGTCCAAGAGGAAGGAATCTCAGTTGAACTTTTTGCTAGGGCTGAAGTACATGGTGGGAATGCTAGATGAAGACAAAGAGAAAGAGGATTAAACTATATCATCGATGGACCAACAGGAAGGGCAAATGGTTACACATTTGCCTTCTCAAGTACTAGATGAAAATGATCTCAATGGGTCTCAAGTCTTGCTAGAGGGTGCAGTTGTGATGGCTTCAGGTCTTCCTTCAACTAAGGTGGCCTCAGATTCTAGGAAGAGTAGCAAAGCTTCTCCTGCTCTAGGCTTACAGCAATGGCCCCTTATAAAGGGGTCTTTAGACAAAGCTTCAAGGGGTGGACAAAAGACTGATCAAGAGAAGGTCAAGATTATTCGGGATACATTGGTTGAGTTGGGGTGTGTGAAGCCCATTGATTCCCACTTTTCCCGGCCCCATAAATGATTATTTTATCATAGAATGTAAGGGGGTTGAACAACATCCCTAGACAAAAGGTTGTTCAGGAACTGATTGCTTCTCATTCCCCTGATATTGTTTTCCTTCAGGAAACGAAGTTATCAGTTGATGCCATGGCAAATAAAGCTTCTAGCATTTGGTCTAGAGGTGTATGTCAATGCTTAGGTGCCCAGGGCAGTTCAAGTGGATTGGACCTCTTCTGGGATCCTAGAAGGATTGTCCCTCAATGGTGGATTTCAAGTTGGTCTTCTCTTTCCATGGTTGCCACTAATTTGGAGTCGGGTGAAACTTGTCTTTTCACTAATGTTTATGCTCCTACTAATATTTGGGGCAAATCTTAGCTCTGGGTTCATATCATATTGGTTTGTTCTCTAGTACCCTTTCTTCCTTGGGTTATTGCTGGAGATTTCAATGCAGTTTATGGTTAGGATGAGAAAAAAGGAGGTTTGGTAAGGCTGGATTATTCGGCCACTCTTCTTAATGAGAATATAGAGTTCTTAAATTTGATTGATGCAAAGCCAATTAATGGTATCTACACTTGGAATAATAGGACAAGGGAAGTGGAAGCAATTTCTGAGAGACTGGATAGATTTCTTGTCTCAGATGGAACATTGTTGCAAAGATCTTGGATTGGAGAGGGTCTGATGATTGGCCGATTAAAATCTCCATGCTTCCTCCTAAAATTTTGAAGAGTCCCTCCTTTAAATTTCAGCATATGTGGTTGCGGGATCCTTCTCTCCAACACTTAATGATTGAATGGTGGTATGAAGGGGAGCCCTCTCATGGCACAGCTATGTATACTTTTGTCAAGCGATTGCAATATTTGAAGTATAAGCTCAAAAGATGGAATAGGCAGTGTTTTGGAAATCTTCACTTGAACAAAATGGTTGCGCAAGCTCGGCTTGACTCTATCACTCTGATTATTCGAGATCAGGGGCTTTCCTTGGACCTTTGTCGGGAAGAGTCTACGGCAGTTAAAGAACTAGAGGAATAGGAACTTCAAGAGATCTTCTGGAAATAGAAGTCTAGAATTGATTGGTTACAGGAAGGAGATAAGAATATTGCTTTCTTTCATAACTCTATTAGAGCTAGACAAAATGGCAATCTCATTACCTCTCTAGTTTCTTCGAAAGGGGTTCAACTTTCTTCATTGGGTGAAATATCTCAGGAAGATTTTCAGTATTTTTCTTCCTTGTTTGCAGATAACTCTCTTCCTATTGGGGAGGATGAATCCTTTATTCTTACTTGCATCCCCTCGACGGTTTTCAATGAAATGAATGTCTCTCACTCGCCCTATCAAACTGCAAGAAGTGGAAGATGTTGTGTTTCGTATAAAAAAAGGTAAAGCTCCAAGACCTGATGGTTTCCCGGTTGAATTTTTTCAGGAGTTTTGGGAAATCATTAAGCTTGACCTTCTTGCAATTGTACAAGAGTCACATAGGAACAAGCAGATGTTGAGAGCTATGAATGCTACTTTCATAACTCTGATTCCTAAAAAAGAGAATGCTAACCCATTAGATCAGTTTAGACCCATTGCATTGTATAATGTGGTTTATAAGATTATTACTAAATTGGTTGCTGAGAGACTCAAGAGGTGTCTCAAAGTTCTAATTTCTAATGAGCACAATGGCTTTGTTATGGGCAGACAAATTCTTGACGGGATAGTGATTGTGGTTGAAACTATCCACTCTATGGCAATTTCAAAAGAAAAGGCAATGTTTATCAAACTGGACAAGGCAAAAGTGTATGACAGAGTTAAATGGGCCTTCTTACAAAAGATACTTTTGGCTTTCGGATTTTGTGGGTAATGGATGGATTGGGTCACGAGTTATGTTTCTTCCACCTCCTTTTTAGTTCTTGTCAATGGAGATTGATGCAGAGACAGAGTCTCTGCAACCTTCCTGTCGCAGCAGTGACAGGAGTTTACCCAGGGAATAACAGGACAGTTTTCGGGAATTGAATTATTTGACCCCTTAAACCTCAAAACTAACTTTTCTGGAAGCAAGAAAATTTGTTGGTAACGTCAAGATCTTCCTACTCACAAAGTTATAGGGTCTTACTAGCCCGTATGTAGCTGTATCATAATGTTTTCTAACTGCTAATTCTGGAATTTGTTTCCTGTACAAGGTGCTATCACAAAAATGGACATAACTCATTCATTTATGAATGAAAATCGATGAGGCTTGAAGCAAATGAAAGTAGACTCACGTGGCTACACAATAGAATTGGTTTCATTCCATTATTGACCCACACAAGGCCGTACAAGGTCTGAGAACAGAAAATTTTCTGTGAAAACTTAGAAAATGCATGATCTTCAACTAGCGCATCAACCTACAGCAACCAAAACGCTTTGTCTGATCACCAAACCTCTACCAACATCTAAAACAACATGATTGGACCTATTCCACACAGTTACAACAATACACAGTGGTGGAATGGGTCAAAATCCCATTTTATACTCTCAAACCCTCCTATTAGTTGTTTACACAGGCAGAATTAGAAAAATGGCAATAAAATTCACAAATGCAGATGAAAACTCCTCAAACCAGGTTTGTTTGAATGTAGAAACACTAGTCCATGATTTCCAATTCAATTCATGCAAGAAGACAACTTGTACGGCATGTACATTGGCCAAAAGTTCAAAAACTAAGCAAAAAGTGTTGGAAATCAGCACTATATTTCATTCAAAAACATAATAATCTCCAACCTCTCCACATGAACGTGTACAAATGCCTAAATAGGCTCTCACAACATCTTGAAAAGACCCAAACTGCCAACCTAACTCTTACCATTCTATGACTCCTCATCTTCCCAATATTGCAATTTTTAACTTTGCAACTTGGCAATTTTTTTACAATTTTCACATTTTGCTCCTTTTACAACCAAGTGACGCTATATGACCTCCAACACACTTGATTATATTAAAAATGGTCTTTCAAGACCTTATGAAACACAAAATAACACAAAACCTCATGACTCCTAACTCTTGACCTCCATGTTGCAAATGTTAGCCTTGGTGCTCCTGCACCAGAGATCCTTTTGAGTTGTTTCAGGCTTCTAGGGGTCTTCGATGAGGGGATCCTCTCTCTCCTTATCTATTTATCATCATGGCTGAGGGGCTCGGTAGATTTATCAAAGACAGAGTAAGACAAGGTTTGATTCAAGGATGGAGCTGAGGCAATAGCATTGCCTCCCTACTCACATCTCCAATTTGTGGATGATACTACTCTCATGGGCAGAGCCAGAATCAATGAAGTTGTTAATTTCAAGAAAACCTTAAATACTTATTTGGCTGCCTCGGGGCAAAGATTAATGAGGCAAAGTCCTCCATTTTTTCTTTAATATTCCTCAAGCTATTCAGAACAGGATCGCTCGAATTCTCATATTTCAAATTGGGTTTCTGCCCCTGGTGTATCTGGGGATCGCCCTTGGATTGGGACCTCAACTAAAAGAGTTTTGGCGAGAGATTCTTGATAAATATCAGAAGAGAGTTAGTCATTGGACTTGCAGATGGCTTTCATCAGCAGGTAGAATGACTCTTTTGAAGTCAAGGTTCAAGCTCTCCCTATTGACAGATGTTTTGTGCAAGTTGCCCCCTCCATCTTTGTGAACGAGTTTGATGCCCTCTCACGTCAAATTCTTTGGTCAAGAAGTTTTCTTGCTTCTAAATAGAGTCTAGTTATGTGGGATTTAAGTTGCAAGCCAAAGCAGGAAGGTGGTCTTGGTCTTAGGCCCATGGGTATGATTGGTCAAGTTCTTTGCAGAAATAGTGAAGAAAGTACTTCCCATCTTTTCTTCCATTGTTCTTATTCGAGGGAAATATGGCATCTATGGTGGGGAGCATGGTGTTAAAGTATTGTTCGTTCGTGTTTAATAAACGACGAGAAAATCATGATAAATATATATATATATATATATATATATATATATATGTATAATGTATAATGTATATTA
>MU224855.1:705431-721796 GCA_018584345.1 Thuja plicata | reverse complement strand
GGAAATGAAATTTAATTTGGATAAGTAATGTAAATGTGTTAGTAAATGAAATTCATTAAGGGAACCTTAAGGAAAGTAATTTTGGAGTAGTAATGTTGTAATGTTAAAAAAAAAAAAAAAAAATTAGTTGCAAATTTTGGTCATAAGACCTGATTCCTTATGGGTTCCCTGGCGGGGACATTACAGATTCTTAACAAAAAACATGCAAGCATAGATGACACAAAAAATCACTAATATTTATCCTGGGAAAACCCTCCAATTTGAGGGGAAAAACTCAGCCACACAAGAAATGACGCTTTATTGATAAAATAATAGAGATTTGTGTACAATGCTTCAAACTGACCAGCAATCCATCTACTACACACAGAACCAGTAATATAATGCGTGTCTAACACCCAACCGATGTACAAGACAAAGAAATATATAGAAGACTTGACTCTTCATCTTCGAAACTGAAGACTCTTTACATTCCAAGCGCGAGTCTCTTCATTTCAAATGGATGTCTCTTCACATCTCCATGCAAGTCTTTTCAACTTCCAAATGCAAGACCCTTCGCATTTCTTGGACAAGTGATTCGCCTTCAGGAGAAAGATAACTCCCGACGCTATATAACATCAACAATAACATACTGGTTGTTGTTGTCTATGTAGATGATATCATATTTGGCAGTGATGATTTTGATTTATGCTCTGAGTTTCCCGACATTATGAAATCTCAGTTTGAAATGTCAATGTTGGGTGAACTTTCATTCTTTTTGGGTTTACAAGTCAGTCAATTTGGAAAGGAATCTTATATCTCAAACAAAATATGCAAAAGAAATGTTAACAAGGTTCCAAATGAATGAGTGTAAACCTGTTGGCACTCCTATGGAGACAAGTTGCAAACTTATGCAAGAAGTTGATCAGCCTGATGTGGACCATACAATGTACAGGTCCATGATTGGCAGTCTGTTGTACTTGACAGCAACTAGACCTGATATATTGAACTCTGTGTGTTTGGTCTCATGGTTTCAATCTTCACCAAAACAATCCCATTTAGCGGCTATGAAAAGAATCCTGAAATATATTTTTGGTAGAATTGATTTTGGCTTGTGGTATCCTAGACACAATGATTTCAATTTGATTGCCTATACAGATACTAGTGCTGATTGGGGAAGTTGTATAGATGACAGGAAAAGCACTTCTGGTGGTGCATTCTTCCTAGGAGACAAATTGGTGGCTTGGAACAGTAAAAAGCAAGATTTTGTGTCCCTATCCACTGCTGAGGCAGAATATATATTGCAGCTGCTACTTCCTGCACACAGGTACTTTGGATAATTCAAACTTCGAAAGACATTAAAATAAATATTTCTAAACCAGTTCATACAGTATGTGACAATACTAGTACTATTAATATTTCAAATAATCCTATCATGCATTCTCGTAACTAAACACATAGACATCAGATATCATTTTCTTCGGGAAAAGGTATTGGCTAATGATGTGATTCTGGATTATGTGGCTTCTACTGAACAAGTGGCTGACATTTTACTAAGCCATTGCCCAAAGCAGCTTTTGAGACCCTGGCCCATTTGTTTCGCGGAATTTGTGTATGCTGGAATAGCCAATTCTGGAATTCTGCTATTCTGAAAATAAATTCTAGAATATGGGCTGGACCTGTTTGGTTCACCCGGAAGATGATTGAGAAGATGCATAAGAAATTTTAATTGTTTATTTCTTAATTTTTAAATACGGTGTGTATATGTGTATACATGTGTGTATATACACACATGTATACACATATATACACACATGTGTCATGTGTGTATATGTACACACGTGTGTATATACACACATGCATACACATATACACACATGTGTGTGTGTATATGCACATGTATACACATACACATGTGTATATATATACACACATACACACATGTGTGTATACACACATATACACACATTTGTGTATATATACACATATCCACATACACACATGTGTGGGTATATATACACACATGTGTATATACACACATATATATATATACACATGTATATATACACATATACACATATATATACACACATGTATGTGTGTATATATACATGTATACACATATATATACACACATGTATGTGTGTGTATATACATGCATACATGTATACACATATACACACGTGTGTATACACACATACACATATACACACATTTGTGTATATATACACACACACATGTGTGTGTGTGTGTTTATATACGCACGTGTGTGTATATACACACACGTGTGTGTATATACACACATACACAAATATACACATGTGCGTGAGTATATATACATACATGTGTGTATATATACAAACGTGTATATACACATGTGTATATACATACACGTGTATATATATATACATATACACATACACATACATATACACACATGTGTATATACACACGTGTATATGTATACACATATACACACATACACATACATATACACACGTGTAAAGCTTAAAAATAGTTTTATAAAAATTTGAATTGGAATAGCCAATTCCAATTCCACCTATTTGGGTGGAAGATGCATATTCCCATTTTGGGGCAAAATTGGAATTTGAAAATTCCAATTCCAATTTTGTAAGATGGACACAAACATGGAATTGGCATTATCCGGAATTAGATAATGTCAATTCCAGTCTAATTCCGCGAAACAAACGGGCCCTTGGGAAAGGCTCGGTGTCCTTTCTCTTAATTCTCTTTCCTAAAACAGATTAGTGCAGCACTTCAGGGGGAGTTTTCATGCTTATGTTTCATCCCTGATTTTTGGTTCAGATTGTTCAGTAATCCTTTCAAACAGATGTTGAAAAGGAATAGTGTTTTACACCTGGCTCAGTTACAGGTTTTGAGTGCTTATGATGTGCTTGTGTCATTATAGACACAAAAATGATAGCTCTTCATGCTCATTATTTATGCTAATATTTTGATAACTTACTTTGTCTTGAAGCAGTCTGCAGGTGTTGCCCTTCATGATGGATAACAGAATCATTCTTCTATCATCTTTGCTGATATATACCATGGTTGTGGTTACAGGTCTTTGGCAACCATATATTGATTGTTATAGTCTTTATATATATCCACTACATTTGGTTTCTAGCATTTCTTGGTCACTGCTCTATCTAATCTATCTTCTGGACATGTATCTTTACCGGACTCTTGCACAATTTGGTGCATATACAGTGGCTGCTACAGGATTTTTTTGTTTTAGCATTTCTTGATGTTTATACCCATACTACTTTGTTGTACTTATGTTTCGCTTCTTGCTCTGGTACATTGATCCATCTACTTTTGTGCAGCCCTTTGTCTCTTGATGCAAAAAAGGGGAGAGTGCTTTGGTGTTTTGCCATCAAGGACAAAGCGGGAGTTTGTTGCCCTCAGTTGTTGCCCTTGCTGTCAAAGACACACAAAGGCACTTAATACAGGTATTCAGTTGATATGGTATCACTTGATATGGTTGATATGGTATCATTTGATATGGTATTCAGTTGATATGTTTGGTTTCAGTATGACAGTGCATTTGATTCGGCTTCAGTGACCATATGTATGACAGTGCATTGTACAGGTTGATGGCATATTCTCAATGATGGTCATTTGATTCAACAGGATATTACATTTTGCCAATAATAGTGTATTCTCAAAGACGGTTATTTGCACTTGTTCTTGACAGTAAATACATGTTTTACATATTGTGCTCTATTCTATTCATGTGGCTTATGGTATTGCTTTGTTATCTTATTAGTTGATACATATTGATACTTGATCTAATTAGAATTCAATGCCCAATGCATTTTGTCACTGATAAGGGGCTTAATGTCCTACCAATGAGTCCATTGATAAGCCATTAAGATCTTATCATTCACATAATACATGAGACATTAAATTTCTGATATATACAAAATCAATTTGTATCCCTGTAATAAGGTATCATTACAAGATCATGATTCACATGGATTGAATCTGCATCTAGATGGCATTGTCAGTTATATAACAGTTGATGGAATGGTTTGTTACAATGATAGCTTGGTTGGCTTTTTGAATCACCATTACAGTAACATTTGATAAGGTACAGTTGCAATTCGTGGCAATAACACTCCTATTTCTATGCAACACTAATTGCTAGTATATAGCAATCCCATGGCATACTTCAATGATCGGCATTTTGTGCTTAAAAGATTATGTTTGAAAACATTGTTAATGTCAAAAGACATTATCATTATGGATGTTCACAGGTCGACATCACTATAGTAATCTTTGTCTTGACATTGGAAATGCTATCATTGCACACGATGTCTCCTTTGTAAAAGTGGTCAACATCGTGACACACATTATTGGTTGATTCGATGGCATTATTATCCCCAGGGACTTCTTTGTAAACTGGTCAGCATACACTGTTGTTTTGGTTGAGTTTAATCATGGGGACTTTGTTAATAGATTATCTTGACTTTTGATGTGGGATTACATCTTTGATTAGGGTTCTTTATGCATCATTTGTAAAACAGTTTTTTTTTGTGGCAAAAGCATCCTTTCACAAACCCTAGCCGACATGAGCTTAGGGCACGACAAAGAAGTTCTATGTGAATGTTTGTTGGTGATTCTTCGAGCTGGAGATTGCAAGACTGTGGTAGTTGCAGAAAAATGTGGTGATTATTTGGAAATTGGAGCAGTTGCATTGTTTGGTTCTTCTCTTCGAACAGATTGACAATTATCGGGTTATATCATTCAACTTCTTTCAGTTTTGATTAACGGTAATCAATGCAGATTTTGTTTGGTAAAAAGAGTGATTGGTTATGATCTTATTCGTTGGTCTTTCTTCTCAGAAATACATGACAGTTGGCAGAACTGCTTAGAGATTTAGTTTCCGTGTACGTTGTGAAGATCTTTATTGTGTTATGAAGGGATAACTTTGTCATTTTAAATAGAGACATACATACAGATTTCACAGAGAAGAAGTGTGAACACAGAGAGAATGTAAAAATTGCAATATATGTTTTTAGATCTGTGAAAAGGTTTTTAATATGGTTCTTGTGTAAAGGAAATAGTTCAAGGTTTTATTTCAGAATACATTTTTTGAAGGGTTTTAATATGCACAACTCTGCTAATGCAATTTGGGCATGTTGTGTATAGCTTTGTATCCTCTGCATGATATGTTCATGTTGTTTGAACAGAGACTTGTGTAGAGTTACATATTCATTTTTGTTCCTGAAATCTCAAGTAATGAGATATCTGGAAATGCTATGTAAAGACATAGAGAAGATGCTTTGTTTTATGTACTTTGAATATTGTGGTGAATTGTTTTGACAAATAGCCAGTGAGGCATATTTATTCAGTGAGAAGCATTCAACTAGTGAGGCCTTTGTGAACTATAAATTTGTAGATTAAGCCAGTGAGGCATTTCCGAGTGGTTTTTATTCCCCAAGAGGGTTTTCCACTCATAAAATCTTTGTGTTATTTTTGAGGACTCTATGCTTTACATTGTGTTGCCCAAAATTTTGCCCCCCATTAAAATTTGGCCTAACCTTCTCAATTTTCAAAGTTAGCACCAGTCTTTCAGGTCATTCTTCATCCAGATTAATACAGAATCATAGACATGGCAAAAGAGATGTTTATTTTAGAGCACTGATGATAAAAGTCCCTTCGAAGCCAATTATCAATGCATGAAAGATAGGAGATTGTCCAGACCAAATGTGGAAATAGATATGAGGTGTTGAAATTGTTTAGTCAAGCTCTCCAAATATATTTAGCCTCATGAAATGCCAATATTGGAACAGTTAAAAGAAAGGATTATAACATGTCTGTTATGCATGTTATTTGATGGTTTCTTGAAACTCAAGATTACATTCCCACCGATTAAAAGGAATAGTGATTGCTAAAGTGGATGCTCTCCATAGGTCCCATTATCGGCATTTCAAGGTAGTTCTTGAACAGCCATCGAGACCCGATAAAGGTTTTGGAAACATTCCATTTCTCTGATGCTTCATTTGGAACTAATAGCCAAAGAATGAAAAGCACATCATCGGCATTGAGTGTGAGATTCTAACATTGGACGGACTCGATGGGATTTCCACTATCAGATTTTGAAGCAGTTCCTTCTACCACATAAAAACTCAATAGCTAATGGAAGTCAGCAATCAAAATGATTTTGGAATAATCGAAGTCTATGAAGAATTAAGGCTTTGTTGAATTTTCAAACCCAAAGTGAACAAGGTACAAAGTTTCCAAAATCAACAACCAAGCTCAAAATCGCCAAGCGCTCAGCACGGATCCGATTGAGATTGTTCAAAAGAATTTAGTGAGCACTGAAGTCTACCTATAGTCAAGGTTGTCTATAGTTGCAATAGTTTTGGAATCATCAAATGGCCCGACATGGCACAAAGATTTTCCAATATTGCTGACAGAGAAGAATATTGTTACAAATGAAGTGAAGGGACTCGAACCTTCAAGCAAATACAATCGGCATCTCCCATAATTCAAATCTATCAAAAAAGAATTCACGGAACTCCAACCAAAAGAAGTGTGTAATGCACAGAGAATGCACATATGCTGGAAGCTTCGAGTAAGTGAAGATCATAGGCTCGATGACATCTTTCGGATTCGATTTGGTTTCAGGAACACCCAAATCGTTGACAACATCAATGGCATCTACAGATAGGTGTTGCTTAATAGAGCGCTTTGTTATTGGAGGTCGCGACATAAAACATATCAGATGAGAAGCGGCATTCTACATTCCAAATTGGTCATCAGGATCCGACATGGTAACAAGAACCACGAATAGGTTCCCAATCCAATGTCGGAGCCCAATAGGAGTTCGGGAACTCCTCTTTTTCCTCGATACTTCATAGGTCCCCACTTTACCAGTCGGGGCCGATGGGGATTATTTAAGTGAATGCAAAGAAAAAAAATGAAGTCTGTGAGAAATCGGAGAGTCGGGTCCTCCCTTGTACTCTCGAACTAAAATAAACAGGTATGAGAGTTCGTATTTTCTTCCGACTCCGCAACATCCTTACAAGAAAGCAAACACCCGACATGCATGAGGTTGGAGCAGACCATGATGCACATTGAGAAGCTTTGAGATAAGGTATGGAACTCCATGTAAAACATGACAAAGAGAGATTCATATGGTGCGAGACAAGTGATTTCATGTCACACATGCTAGACTGATACTAAGCTTTTCACAGCAACCAGGCGAGGAATCTCAAAGTAGAAATCAAAATTAAACCCAAAGGCTCAATAATTCTTACCAGTAGAATTTTGATTACGTCTTGCAATACAACATTGTCTTATGTTGAATCAACTCAACGTGACTTTATTGAAAATCCTAGCTAGATAAATGCTACATAGAAAATCGGGTTGAAAAATTTGGTTAGGTAATGAGTCTGAGGAATGCTATACATGCTGAGATGAACACAAAATGTGTAGAATAGGATCAGCGCACCAATCGTCGCGATATTGGAAGGCCTCGGTTTGTGGACAAAGGATCTATATCATCAGATTCTTCAATGCCAAGTCTCTACAGAGAATCTCCATTAAGAATATAAGGAAATTGCTTCAAGGGCGGTCCCAAATTGCAATGGTCATTATGTTATAACCCAAACTTAAGTTGGAGGGTGGAGATCTTTGACCATGTTTTGTTATGTATCACAGGTTCTGAGATAATGAAAGTTGCCCAACCTGCCCATACCTTCAATTCCTCATCATCGGTGAATCGAGCAAGTCTTCATAATGTTGTATCATACTCGGTCACACAAGCACATTTCCTACTGCATCTATATAATGTACCCATGATGGAGCAACGTTTGGGGAATCAAGTCCTTGTGTTTCTGCATTTGTTGATGCTTCTTACAGGACAATGTTAAACAAAAGGTGCAGTCAAACAATACTGGTGAGTAATGAGAATGGAGCTAGAAAAACAGAGGACACAAAACCCATAATGTGGTAGTTGGCTTATTCCATTCTTTTAGCCATTCGAGAATACAAAGATGACAACTCACCCAAAGAGGAATTACCATTGCTTTCATCAATCATGTGTTTCTTCAAAGGATGTAGAGGAATATAAACTAAGTGATCCCTGTTGCTACCAAACTAAGTCAAATGCTTGTCAGTCAGGTTTTATACCATGTTTAATGACATCAGATTAATTGTATTGGGTGTAAAGTATGCGGTCATATAATCTCCTACATGATGGACAAACCTTGAATATCTATCCCTTAAACTCATTTTGTTAGCCCAATTGTTCCTGGCTTGTCATGTCTCAATGTATTTGGTTACAGAGGATTCTCACGTAGTGTTTTTCCCCTTTGAAATCAATAGGCATGCCTGGAAGAACAAGATGGTAAGTTCCTTTCATTAACCACAGATGAAGTTGTTTTGACTCTCACGGCGGGTAATTTAAGAAATATAGAGGAAGATTGTGTGAAAAACCTGTGGGTCCATGAAGGGACAAGTGTCAATCAGGCCATATCTATTGATGATGGTTCCTATTCATTTGGTGCCCTTAATAATGTCTCGATGGAGGAAACATTAGAACAAGAGTAAGAGGAAAAGGTTGTAAATTTCTTTTCCTCATAAAATTTAAAGAACCAGTTACAGAAACTAAAAGGTCACAGAAACTAAAGGATCATTGGATGCTATTTATTAGATGATTTTTTTTCAAAAAGAGGGACTTTTCTTTTTCCTTCCAAACCCCCATTGCACTTTGATGCAAGAGTGAGACTCGGCTGGGAGGAGAGAGGATTTTCATTTTCAGTCCTGTAAAAGGGAAGTGAACAAGGGATTTTAATTCTGAACATAGTCTTTTGTATGGAGGGGCTGAAATCTTTGCATTTCAGTTTGATCATGAATAAAGAAACAATTTGAATCTTTGTGTTTAGTTGTTCTCTCTGCAATTGTAATCCTTCCTTTGGGGATTTGCAATTGCCTTTAACCTTTCCTTCATTACATTTGATTGTAGGTACATGTCTATTCTAGAATCTTTGAATTCTAACCTGCATATACATATTTGGAAGAAGTCTTCGTTTGCTTTTCTGATTGCAGTTGTCCGTGGGTTTTGGAGTGAATGATCTTTGTATCATTTGTTTCTTTTCCCTCCTTGTTGAAAATTCATAACTGCATATGTACCATGGTGATGAGCAGGTGCTAGTTTTCCTTTTCTGCTTTCTGGTTAAAAGCATACCCCAGAAAACCCAAATTATATCATACGAGGGAGTTGTACCTCTAAAATTCAGAGGAAGATCATCAACCCCATGATGATCTCTCCAACTATTGGTGCTTATTAGTCCTTCTTCCTGGACATCTTGAGTCATTTTTTGTACTTTCTTTGAAGGACCAATCTTTTAACCAACACCTTGCGATGTGTCACTTAGTTTATTTGTTCTACTACTGAGAACTTAAGTCTATATGAAATTTTGAATCATTGTTTTAAAAGTTGAACTAAATTCAAATTTGCCTAAGAACACT
Source organism: Thuja plicata (assembly GCA_018584345.1). NCBI lineage: Eukaryota > Viridiplantae > Streptophyta > Pinopsida > Cupressales > Cupressaceae > Thuja > Thuja plicata. The sequence goes on along the minus strand of MU224855.1, from coordinate 712,316 downwards.
GATTCACCCCCCACCCCCTCTCAGTGTTCTCTGTACTCCTACAATGGTTCTTTATTTCAATGTAAATTTCCATTTCAGTTATCCAAGACTCAGCGACGTCTCTTGACACCGAGCCTTCAAACTTTGCGGGTTTAAGTTTTCTCATATCTTGGGATAATTCTTGCACTACCTAATCTCTCATCTCTGAATGAATTTGAGCTTCTAAGATACTCAATGTTCGCTCTGTGTGCTAAACTTAGGTCTATATGAGGCTTCTCTATGATGGGTTCCTTAGTCCTCCCCCTGTTAAGTTTTTGAACCAGAATAAAATAAATAAATAACAGATAAAGCAAGAAATACAAGGACACCAGAGATACCTTGGGAAAACCCTCCTACTCGAGGGAAAAATCCAGCCACACCAAAAAGTACTCCTTTATTAAATAGTAAATACAAAGTCTCAGAGTAGAGCTTACAAACTTTTGAGCCTTTACACACTAGAAACTCTATACAATAATGATCAATCTGAAACTTCAAGAACGATACCCATGAAGAACACTACATCTAGTATGCATAGCCACCTACAAAAAATCAATGATATACAGAACTGTATCACTCGAATGTCCAATGAACATCTGCAATAATAACGACACCTCTACAAGTAATGATCACTCTGACGTCGATCAACAGAAGAGCTCACATGCTTTTCTTGTCATCGGAGAATACCTCATCATGCCGATTACCACAAACCGACGCTACATAAAACTCCTCCAATTGTCTACGATATTGTCTGCCTTCATATTCCAAAGAAACGATCGAAACTCAACCGGTATCCATGAACGGGCATGAAGACACATCAAGAGTCACCTGCGGTGGGCCAAGAAATGATTTACTCTTGCGCGGGAGAGCCTTGGTAATCAGTTGAGCTTGATATTTATCTTTGCCAAGTGTCACGCTGACCCTTCTCATTCCAATAGCCGATATACATTACGGAAGTCGTTTGAACTTAACTATCGTGGCAAGTGACGTAAAGTCAGTTACAAAGAATATGTCGTTCCATGAGCTCGAGTGTTGTAACTCTACAAAGGCAGTAATGGTTCTTCAAAATTACCAACAGTTACGTGAGCATATGAGCCATCAACCGCTTTGAATATGACAAATACAGAAAGAAACAACCATCGCGGGTACACATGATATCTCCTGCCGCTACAAAAACATTAACACTCCCTCTTAGAAAAGGAGATATCATTTATCACAGCTTTTCTCAACATAATATTGTCATCTCAGCATGACATTCGCCATGGCTACTCCAAGAGGGTTTAAGAACAGAAAACTAAGTCATGGGTTCTCTCACATGACATCCACCATGGCTACTCCCAAAGGTTGGAACCACCATAGCTACTCCCAGAGGGTGGAACAAGAGCTTTCACCTCCAACTTCTTTCGTAAAGAAGAATGCATTAACAAGATATTGCACCTCGAACTTCTCCCTCATGGAGAAGAACTCATTAACAAGGGATTGCACCTCGAACTTCTCCTTCAAGGAAAATAACTCATTAACAAGGGATTGCACCTTGAACTTCTCCCTCGCGGAGAACTCATTAAAAAGGGATTGCACCTCAAACTTCTCACTCACAGAGAAGAACTCATTAACAAGGGATTGCACCTCGAATTTCTCCCTCATGGAGAAGAACTCATTAAAGCACATGAAGATAATATGAATGTTGAGACTCCCTCTCAACAGGGGCAACATACTCACAACTTGAATATCACAATAAATTAATTGACTCCAATGTTTGACCAAGCAAGGAGCTTTTGCAGTCACACTGCTACACGAGCTTGTTGATCCTCTGCAAAGGACTTGACACTCTCCCTCCGCCACACATGCTCCCTCTGAATATCATTTCTTCCTCTTCGAAGAAACTAATCATAATGACAACTTGTATAGGATCTTCCTCTTTAATGAAGTTGTGTCACCAATTCAGTCCCATGGCTGCAAGTAGCGTCCCCATGTTTATTTCTACAGCCTGCATGACTTTGCATGTAATCTCTCATCATCCCATTGCTTCTCGATTTGTCCTGCAGCCAAGAGAGATTAATAATAGTTCATAGAATCAACCTATCATGAAGAGAAATATACATATCAATGCTAAAAGCATACACTATTCCCAATGTTATAACATGAATTAATATTAACTTCATAAAAAAATTCATGATCAACAATCATAAAATACTTATCTCTATATTGCCTAAATTTCCTCACAATCCACCAATTGTTCTTTCTGATTTCGATCTCCATATCTTTCCTTGCTATCAACAACATGATCTCTTTCACCATATCAATACTATAAAGGTACCCTCCAAGATGATCTCCATGACCCATTGGGAGTGAAATGCTAAGTGTTGGTGATGATGATCATTGAGCATTCATCACAGCCTCTGATACATCTCTCGAAAAACTGACTGCTATAACTGAGATCAGGTCTGCTATACACTTCTGCCGCCTAAACGCTGCTTGTATAATTCTGGTTCGGGATCTTTACTTAGACCCGCTCTGATACCATGTTAAGTTTTTGAACCAGAATAGCATAAATAAATAACAGATAAAGCAAGAAACACAAGCACTAGAGATGCCCTAGGAAAACCCTCCTACTCGAGGGAAAACCCAGCCACACCAAAAAGTACTCCTTTATTAAATAGTAAAGACAAAGTCTCAGAACAGAGCTCACAAACTTTTGAGCCTTTACACACTAGCAGATTACACTACAAACTCTATACAATAATGATCAATCTGAAACTTCAAGAACGATACCCATGAAGAACACTACATCCAGTATGTATAGCCACCTACAAAAAAGCAATGATATACAGAACTGTATCACTCGAATGTCCAAAGAACATCTGCAATAATAACGACACCTCTACAAGTAATGATCACTCTAACACTGATCAACAGAAGAGCTCACATGCTTTTCTTGTCATCGGAGAATACCCCATCATGCTGATTACTACAAACCGATGCTATATAAAAGTCCTCCAATTGTCTACGATATTGTCTACCTTCATATTCCAAAGAAGCAATCGAAACTCAACCAGTATCCATGAACGGGCATGAAGACACATCAAGAGTCACCTGCGGTGGGCCAAGAAATGATTTACTCTTGTGCGGGAGAGCCTTGGTAATCCGCTGAGCTTGATCTTTATCTCTGCCAAGTGTCACGCTGACCCTTCTCATTCCAATAGCTGATAAACATGAAGGAAGCCGTTTGAACTTAACTATCGTGGTACATGACTTAAAGTCAGTTACAAAGAATATGCCGTTCCATGAGCTGGAGTATCGTAACTCTACAGAGGCAGTAATGGTTCTTTAAAATTACCAACAATTACATGAGCATATGAGCCATCAACCACTTTGAATATGACAAATGCAGAAAATAAACAACCATCGCAGGTACACATGATATCTCCTGCTGCTACAAAAATATTAACACCCCCCTCGTCACATTCTGACTCCTGACCTAATGTTCGAGGTTTCTGAGTCAGACCTAGGTGTCATTCATCACAGTTAATAGGGTGTCATTCATCACAGTTAATAGTTGATCTTGTTTTGCCATTGGAGTGTCTTTGGGTACAAACCCTTCGAAATTACGCCTCGTGTTTTCCATGTTTGATGCATCAGAAGTTCAACTATTAACTGTTTTCTAACTCCTGTAAATGCATCAGAAGTTCTAATTAAGATCCATTATACATCACATTTCCATCTAGAACTAAAAATAAATAATGATTACTCAAACAACAAAATTTTACTTCTTTATTGATCAAACCCAAAAGGGTATGTACATCTTGTTTTAGTAATTACAATTCCATAAGCTCTATTCAAGAGCTATTGTCCATGGCACTAGACCGAAACAACAAACCCTATCTAGGTCAACTTATCTTAAAAGGCATGAACTTTGGCATCAATGGCAATTTTGACCTCTTCTTATGTCTGCATCCCTCTCCCCAATGATAACCTCCCTCTCCTTCTGGAGGGTGGTGAAATCTAATGCATGCACTTGGAGTCACACATGTAGTTAAACTATTCATTGCAGTCTCAGTCATTTACATATATCAAAATATCAGTTGCATGGCACCCTGAAGTAGAAGGTAAACAAAAAACTTAAATCAGCAATGCCTAAGGTGTGCCAGAATTTGTTCATGATCCTGATCACCTGTTTACCTGTGGTCTAAGATAATTTGATTCTGGAGTGAAAAGTCAACATCATGAGATGTAAATGAAAAATGCAGGATTTATGGTTGTTCCATAAAAAAGAAAATGAAAACCAAGATGTTGAAAATCACATCTGGCCAGTTTGATCCCCTGGGCCACAGTTAATCATGGGGCATTCCAAGGTAATGCTACTGTGATAGTAACTCTATGTGGTATGTATTCCCATAGCACCCCAACTCATCCTTGGCAAAACTAATACGCCAATTTGACTTAAAGTCAGCAAATAAACCTTGGCCAAACTCAGTAAATGATGAGGCTACCCTAGATGAGATCTTTGACCAGCAAAAGAGAGTTTTTTTCTGTGTATTCTGAAGCTCGTGCTTGGAAACGGAGAGTTTTGACAAGTTAATCTATTGTAGTTCATTTTGGGTCACTCAACACTTCAGTGCATATGCCATCATCTATAACATTTTTTCATCATCTTATAGAAGTCTATATCTCATCAACTATACAAAAATCCCTGTTCTATGACATGTCTCTTTATCCAAAAAGCACATGTCGAAGCATTCCACTGGTTCAGTGAAAAATTCAAATGTGTGCACGAAAATTGGGAAGTTCTCAAATTTCAAAAACCAAAAGCGGGAAAGCAAGATAATATTCACAGCAAAACAAATCAAAGCCAAACAATGATCGTTACCAAAAATCTAAGCTCAGGTTTACGATATTGCAAACTGGAAATTAGGCTTTATCAGCAGCTAAAAAAATGAACCTAAACAGCCCAGGGGGTGATTTTGAAACACTGGAATGAATTCTGACAATGAGAGATAATTCAAGAGCATAACCTAGTTTCAAATCCCCGCACTACAGTAAGTAGGCCTACAAACTCGGCGAATAACGAAATAGATACATTTCAGCACGCCCAAGTCTAATGGGTTGTATTTATGAGTCTGAAATTTGTCAAGGTAAACCTGTTTTAAGGCTTAATAATATGGCCCAAGTTTACTCCACATGAGAATGTATATCAGACCTAAACCTGAACGGCTTTGGCGGTATAGGGAAATAGCGCGATATCACCTATTTAATAAGGAAAAATCCTTAAAATTACTAGTCAACTATAGCGGCAGACCTTTCAAATAAAAATAAAAGAAAAGAGATCTACTGAAGCTTGAATGTGCTAAAGCAAAGGCCAAATTTAAAGAATTCATCTCGTACCTGCGAGAAATGCGAAAGTTTTCATCCCGTATGCCAATTAAAGTCCAGACAAGACTTTGGCCCGAATCCGTGTATTTAAACTCAAGGTGCTTGCATATGCTTCCAATTAAACTCACTGTGTTAGCATTAACCTCCGTCCATCGCACTGATGAAGGCCGTTTAAACTTCGAGTAATTTTCAGGAACAGAAGAAGAAGAAGAAGAAGTAATGTGTGTTTCATCCACTGCAATAGAACTTTCATCCATGCTCACAATATTGTTTTCGTCTTCATCATCATCGGAAAATATTATTTGTGGGCGATTAGTCTTCTCAGCCCTCAGTTTTGCAGTTTCCTCGCTCCAAGAAGAAATGTAGGTTTCGTCCACAACCATAGAGCTTTCATCCATACCCACAAAACTGTCTTCGTCTTCATCCTCATTGGATAATGCTATTTGTGGACGACTGATCCCCTCAGCTCTCAGTTTTGCAGCCAGCTCACTCCAAGAAGTATTACAGGTTTGGTCCACAGCCATGGAGCTTTCATTTATGCGCACAAGACTATCTTTGCCTTCATCCTCATTGTGTAATATTATTTGTGGAGGATTAATACTCTCACCTCTCGGTCCTGCATTTAACTCGCTCAAAGTTTTGTTTGACCTCCATGCTGAGTATCTAAATTTTGCATACGGCTTGACTACTGCTGCCACCTGCTTCAGTCTTGAATTCATGGCTTACCAAAGTTGGAAACTTTCATCACTCACTATTTCTGCAACTTCTTCCTCCCGTACAAAACAATTTGAACATTTCCAAACACTCCTTACCTCTGCAACTATCCAGTTCCCTGTTTAAAAGCGATTTGAATATTTTTCTTACAATTGATTATATTTCTCCTTATTATTATCTTGTTATTTACTACTAATTTATTATGTATAAATCTTTATCTTCATGTTAAAAACAAAAAAAATAGGGAATTAGTTTACAAGTTTTTTTGTTTTTTTTTTCAAAATGGACAAAGCCACTATATATAATATTAATAATAAGCCAGGTTCAAGAGTTCATTCGGGAAAGAACCTGAAAGAAAACCCGAAATCATCACCCAATACATTCATTTTCAATGATATCCAATAAACTTGGATACAATTCCGCCAACGTAGTTGGATCCCGACTATCAAGCATCTTTCCATCACATCCTAAGTTTGAAAGGTAATCAGCGAATTGGTTACCTTCACGATAAGTATGAGCGATGATGCAGTTTTCAAAAGTATCAATTAGACGTCAGGCCTGCTTTAATTTGTATGCTAGACTTCTGCAATGAATTTGTCTATTAATACAAGCCTGAATAATAATCAGAGAGTCCCCTTCCACTTGGAGCCGAGGTATCGTCATAGATGATGTTGTGACAAGGCCAAGGAGCAAAGCTGAAACCTCTGCATTATTGTTGGAGCCCCATGAAATAGGTGAAGATTTTATAATTAGAGGTATGCCCAAGTGATTCCGTAAGCACACACC
>MU224855.1:636168-661600 GCA_018584345.1 Thuja plicata | reverse complement strand
AACCACTCCCTTGTGGCGCCTTGGATAAGTACCGTGATGAAAACCTGGCAATCAGGCATCATGCGTAGTTCTTCTACATCTTTCATCCATTCTGTATTCTCTCTTTGATCTTGACAATGTTGATCTACACACGAATATTTGGGCTATCTTATGAGCTATCTTACGATGATCTTGCTTTCATTCCTTTCATGTTTAGCCTTCATGTCTATCTTCCTCCATTCATTTTCACTTATCGCTATCTTTTTCTCCTTTGGTCTTAATCTAATAAAAGAGAGAGAGAGAGAGAGAGAGAGAGAGAGTAAAACATGGTGTTATGAAGCCTCTTGATATGTCTACTCCTTTGGACTGCATCCTTTCCTGCTCTTGAATTGCACTTTTGTGACTTATCATATGTTGGCCTTTCATTCTTGTCCAAATGTGCTTTACATGATGTTTCTTTTTCCCTAGCTTGGGTACTCTTGAGGAGTTTGCCTTTGAAGATTTCTTCCCTTTATTCTCCTTCATTCTTTCATCTTCCATCTCTTCCACCAGCTTCCTAATCCCTCCTATCCTCCACCTTGATAAACATTGGGAGTGCGCCATGTGATCTTGCTGGGGAGTTTGATGTCCATTCTGTCTGGGGGCATCCTTTGTACATAATTATTGATCCTGAAAAAATCTAAAAAAATGATATATTGTCCAAAATTTGAAAAATTAGAAAATGTCTTGAAAAAATGATCATCTTAGTGAAAACCTAGCAATAGGCGCTTTGATGTATCTAAAAAAAATTATATATTCCAAAAATACAAAAAAAAATCAAAAATTAAAAAAAATAGAAAAAGTACCTTGGTGAAAACCTGGAAACATGCGCCTTGGTAGCAAAAATTTAAAAAATTTATAAAAAGTCGTGAAAAAAGAAAAAAAATGAAAAAATGAAAAATGAAAGAAAAATAAAAATTGTAATAAAATCCAAGTGGTGAAAACCTAGAAACGGGCGCTACTTTAGGCCTTTGCATCCCTGTTTCTTAGCGCGTGTCCTCGACACTTAGCCTTTCTCCATCATGCCTTGTCCTTGTTGCCTTGGTCTGGAATTGGTCTCTGTCTTTGTCTAGGGGGCATAACTATGTTAGCTTTGGTCTCTTGGATGCGTTGGTCTTTAGGATGTCTCACAAACGGTGTTTTTCAACACCACCCCAACTGTGTTTTTGAATACAACCCTTGACATTGAGTGTTTTTCAACACTTATCAGTTTGGTCTTACCCCATTTTGTCATGTGGTCTTACCTGCTTGCAAGCATTCAATCCTTATCCTCAGAACTCAGTATCAGTTAACACACTTAAAATTTTTAAACACAACACTTAATGCTTGAGCTATGTCATGATTTTTTCTTTGTGTGCTAACTGTTATTGATTTTTGTTGAGTGCCCTTGTCTAACAAGTCTCTCCGGGATGCATAGCTAGAGGACTTGGGGCATGGAACATGTTTTTATTTGCTTCCTTCTTTATACTTCACTATTTTTGCACAACTGTTCTGTTGGTCATCCTGACCTTTATGCCTTGATGCGAGCGTGGTTTTTCTATATTAAATTGGGTAAGCTAACATCACAGTCATCTTGACCTTTATGTCTTTGATGCTTATGTTAGAATCTTTCCACATTCTGATATTGATATAAATCACATTCATATCTTCATAGTTGCGCTTGTGACTAGTGATGATTGTGTTATTTTTCGATGTCCGTTATTAATGGCCTAATGATGAAAATAAGTTCCTTAACATTCTCTAATGAATGATGAGCACAAGATCCTATGTTTGTTTCTCTATTGCAAGTACAACTTTGCATTTTCATGTAGCTTGCATTGTTAGACTTCATGTTAGTTTGCATTTTTAGGCTGCATTATGAGTTTGAGAGAGTTTCTTTCATCTTTCTTGTGGACTTTTAATCAACTGTGATCACGTTCTGATCTTCATTTCCTTATCTTCTTTCATGATCTCAATTGAAATTTTCTATCTTAAACAGTTGATTGATTTTGGGGCATTCTCTCTCTTGAGGCAATTTCTCTTTCTTCTCTCTATTTCTTTCCACCTCTTCCAAACTTGTATCTTCCATTCTTCTTCTTCTTCTTCTTCTAATTCAATCTTGGGGCATACTATTTTGTGCTTAATGATCTACCTTGGTTTTTTGATCCTTATATCTTTCATCTTACATCAAGAACCTTATCTTTAGTTTGATTTGATCAAATTTATCAATTTATTGTTTTTTCTCTATCTCATTTCAATTTTGATCACGAGGGGCCAGTACCTATCAAAATTCAATCTTTGATTCAGCTTTATCAATTATATCAGTCTTTCTTGAGATTCTTATCTCTGACATGTCAATTACTTATTTCGGTGTTGACTTTGTCTTTTTCAATTGTGCTTATTTTTGTCCTGATGTGTGCTCAAATCGATCACACGTCTGGGTTGTTTTGTGATCCCAAGTCAACCTCACACTTCAACTGCATTCTTTGACTACATGTGTTCCCAAATTGACCACACATTAGTCAAAGAGGGGCAAATATATGCACCCTAAAATGGTCGCCTAGACTATGGGCCCCATTTATCATTTTATCAATTTATCAATTTCCTGAATCAATGTTTTACAATATTTTCATTTCAAATCAATTTCCTTAATCAAATTGTAATTAATTCAATTATTTCAATATTTCCTAAGGTTTGATCATTTTTATCTAATTAAAAGATTTAATTTATTTTTTAATTAAATAAAATTTATCTTATCCAATTAAAGTAAATTTCTCCCTTTTAATTAAATTCTTCTTATTTAATTAAATTAGATTCCTCCCATTTAATTAAATAAAATTATTTTAATTTATTTAATTATAAAGAAAACCCCTCTTTTAATTAAATAAATAAAAACCCCCACTTAAAGCACTTTATTTGATGAAAAAGGAAATAAATTAAATGAAAAAGTAAATAAAATCCATTTTTCTTCACATCCTCCTTAGTGGTGAGATTTTTGCCTCTTAATCATAGCCTTTGATTTTTGTCTCTTAATCTCAACCGTTCACTTTCCTTTAAAAGGAGACCTCTCCTTCTCATTCGATATATCTCTTTTTTCATAGTATTGTTATGCTGCAGGTTTGGAGAGCAATTTTGGAGGAGAATTTGAGCACTTTGGCTTGGATATTGCAACTTCTCTCTTCTTGTCTTCTTCTTCTTGCATTCATGGCTACTCATGTAGATTAGATTCATGTTTATTTTCATAGATTAAACTTGCATTTGTATTTCCTTTCATAGATTAATCATGCATTATTATCATTTAGATTAATTTCTCTTCATGCATTGTTATCATATAGAGTAAATCTCATTTTCATGCATTTGAATCTCTCATTTCATGGTGTACTTGCATGGGCACAACTAGGTCAATCCGAGGGCCTCTATTTCAAACCTTTGCACTCCATGACTAGAGAGCTATGGATCGATATTTGAGGCCTCATTCTTGAGCAACCTTGGATGGAATGATTCATAGAAGTGTGACACATTTTTATCACATAGACCCCACTATGATGTGACATAATGTTGTATGATAACATCAGGTTTATTTTGTATCCAAGGATATTTGATTATGTTTATCTTGATGTTATTTTTGATTCATTGGTGTATGTGTCAGTGGTTATTGTAATATTGTGCTTTATTATGCTTGGTTATTATTGTTAGAGTAAAAATATATTTTCACTTATTAATTAAATCATTATTGATTTAATTATTCAGTCTTTTTTTTATCTCTAGTTCACTTAAGCTAATCTTTAGGCATATAATAATTAATTCTATTATTAATTATTATCATGCAACCTAGGTTTCTCTGTCTTTTGGTGTTCGATCTCCTTTATAAGGATTGATCTCTTTATAATTATTAATTCTTTTGTAATTTCCTCAATTCCCTCTCTGAATGAATATTCCATCTTTTAGATCATTGTGAGTTGTATCTCCATTCTTTTCTTTTGTAACAGGTTATTTGCATACAGTGGATCTTGGTGATTGAATTTTTTGAATTCTAACATGGTATTAGAGCCTTGTTATTATAGCTAGTTCTTGAGTTTTTTAAAGATTTTTTGGAGCGTTGAGGGTTTCAAGTTTTTTGTATGAATCTGGGGAAGCTATTTTTTGGAGCACTTTTGGCACAAACTGACCTCACAATTGCATTTGGAAGGCCCAAAAACCCTTATTTTCATATAAGACTCATCCAATTTGGACAGAGTTGAAATCTAGGCCCTCTTTTTTGCATGCACAACCTTGGTGCGCTTTTTGAGGCAAAAAATACCTCAGTTTTCATGTCGCCTCAATTTCCATGTCACCTCAGTTTCCATGCCACCTCGAAATTCATGCCATCGAATTGGTGGAGAATTTTTTTTTAATTTTTTAATTGAAAAATTTTCTTGGTACCTCCGCCAAATTTGGCCAAAATTTTGGCAGTTCTGCCCGATTTAGTGGAGCTCCACCAGATTTAGCAGAGGTTTCTTGGAGTTATTCTTGTTTTAGAGCCCTCTTCAATTTTTTTCTCGTATCTTGAGCAAACAAAGGCATTTTTTGCCAAACAAGATATCGTCAGAAAGATAGTTCCAAGCCCAATCTGATTTTCCAAGTTTGGTTTTCTAATTTTCTATCTTGCAGGACTTTTTTAGTCAAAGTTAGGGTTCCTATTTGCACTTTGGAAGCCATATCTTGCTCCTCTAGACTCTATTTTTTGACTTTTGCACATCGTTGAAAAGTTGGTTTTGTTCTCCTTCTTGTATGGGTCTCATCGCCAGAATCTACTCCAATTACATTTTAATCAAGTTTTTTTCATTTTTGCAATCTAGTGGATATCTTGGATGTTTCAGGTCCTAGGATCATTTTTCTTGCATGGGATGACTTATTTCTAGTCATTACATATGTTTTTACAGCTTTCAGTCATTCTTGAGCATTGTAGACATCATTTTGTAGCATTTCTTTTTTGCAAACACATTGAGATAAAGTGTCATCATTACATGCTTGGGATCTTGCACATTTTGTGTCAGTTTGTACTTGCACTACATAATAAAGTGCCATGGGGGGTGATCTACCTTTGTTAAGTGAGTGTTCCTTCCTTGACATTAGCATCATTATGTGTGTCCAAACATTGATTATCCTTGACACCATCCTTTATATGTGCTTGTACTTTCTTTGACTTGTAGTTATTCTTGTTATCTTTTTGAGTGTTCATGTCATACCTTCGTACTCAACATTATGGGGGTATTTCATGTTGGTTCTAATGCTTCCTAGGTTTGATGGAGTGAGCTATGTATCCAATATTTGTTCCTATGTACTAGGTGGATGCAATGGTTGGGTACCTATGCATTTCAGTGAGATGTATCATTTACCATATGGACACTTCTTTCATTCCTATTTTGGAGGCATCCTTCCATCTTTTGATCAGCTCTTTAGACTTTGGTGTTTTTGTAATCTATATCTTCAAGTTTTGATGTTTACCTTTGTTTTCCATCCTAATTTGAGTAGTTTCATTTGAGGACACTCATACAGATTACAGTCTTCTCTACCTGATCAAATTCTATTTCAGTGGAGGTTCTAGCAGTTATTCTTTGACAATTTTTGCAACTTCATGCTCCAGTGGTATTATACATGTTCTTCTTTTGATCAGCTCTTTAGACTTTGGTGTTTTTCCATATGTATCTTTGAGTTTCAATGTTTTCCTTTGTTTGTCATCCTAATTCGAGTAGTGTCATTTGAGGGCACTCATGCAGATTACAGTCTTCTCTACTTGATCTTTGTTCCTATTTTCTGGGACGTTATCTAGTTTGGAGGCTTCTTTAGTCCTTCACTAGGATTCATCTCTTTTTGGAGAGGGGTTTTTGCCATTGGGTTTTTTCCATTTCTCCTCTTTACAAAGATTTTTGTACTTGGGTACTTGATTAGGCCATATTGCCAGGACCCATTTCCTACTTTCAATCAGTAGTTGTTTCTAGGTTTTTAGTTTCTCCCTAAGTTTATCTTAAAAAAGGTATTCTCACTTATTAATTAAATCATTATTGATTTAATTATTCAATCACTTTTTATCTCTAGTTCACTTAAGTTAAACTTTAGACATATAATAATTAATTCTATTATTAATTATTAGCACACAACCTAGGTTTCTCCACCTTCTAGCGTTTGATCTCCTTTATAAGGATTGATCTCTTTGTAATTATTAATTCTTTTGTAATTCTCTCAATTCCTTCTCTGAATTAATATTTCATCTTTCAAATAATTATGAGTTGTGTCTCCATTCTTTTCTTTTGTAACAAGTTATTTGCATACAGTGAATCTTGGTGATTGAATTCTTTGAATTCTAATAATTATCTGATTTGGGGTTTTAACTTATATATGCTCTAAATACTATAAATTTTATTTAATGCTTCAATTTAAATGAAGTGATCATTTATGATATTTATTGAGGATTAAATATGAAAGGAATGGTTTTGTAACATTTGAATACATAATAATGATTACGTCACTAAAACGTCCTTTCATTAATTTCATTTTAGGATTATCATACATGTGCATCAACTATTTACACTACGAGTAGTTGCACTTGATGTGCACATGTTTTAGTGAACAACTACCAAATGTTGACTCCATATGCTTCACAGGTTTGAGCATGTCTTATTGCCAATAGTGACACGTGAGATAGTTACATTGGTCATTCATGATTTTAGTCATTATCGTTTGTGTATGAATGAAGTATCCATCTTTTCTATATTACACCTTTGGTTATCGTGTCTGAACTTCTTTGCATAAATTTGATAGACTAGTATATGTCTATGCATCGTAGAGTAATTGTAGTTGAGTTAGATATTAAATGTAGATTTTTATGTTAATTGGTTATTTTATGTTTACCAACAATTTTGTTGTAGTGGCATTCCATGTAATTGGAATCAATTTAATTTAATCCATGTTGAGTTGGATTATTTAGTTGGGTTTTAATTTATTATTTTAAGTGGCTTTTATTTAGACTTTTTAGTTTTAAGTGAAAAGTGACTTTATAATATGAAAATAGAGTTCATTTTAAACACTTATGAATTTTGAGCTCCAAATTTTGTAAATGTGAGAATCTGAACTTTTGCTTGTTGGGAGTGATTGCTTTGCTGGATTTTTGTGGGTATTAGCTCATTAGATTTGTGTCGAGATTGCTCCACTTTGCCCAACGCATTGTTATCTTTTGTGGAGTTTCCACATTTCTTTCTTGATTTTGGTATTTTCTCCATTTAAGGTGGGAAAAACTCATATCTTGTTGTTCCTCGAATTTTGACTTTGTGCTTCTTGCAATTAGATCATGGTACAAGATGATAGTTATCTCCCACTTCCTTGATTCATTTCAATGCTTGTTTGAGCTTATGTATTTGATAATTTTTAAATAAATGTGAAAATAAGGTTATTTTGTCCAATTTCTTGAGAATTGATGAATTTTGGATTTGAGTGTGTTTTTGTGGTGTTGGGCATAAATAGAGCCAAAGGGTATTTTTACTTTTTTTAATTTCCAATTTTGATTTTTGAAGCTTTTTCCATGGCCATTAATTGCAAAAATGGCTTGGGACTAGTTTTTGGTCCAAGTTGCATTTTGTAAAAAGTTGAATTTTTATGATTTTATGATTTTTATGTGTTCTTATAATGTGTAATAATGAATTTATTATATGAAATTTCAATTGTGAAAGGATTTGAATTTCTTTCCTCATAATTTGAGTTATGTGAGTGTGCTTCCATGCAAAAGCTTTTACCTTTGTTTAATGATTAGTCTTTGCATTATTGTAGTTGCAATCATAATTTTATGGATGTTGGTGTTCAAACCGCATCCCTAGCATAGATAATTATGCCCACTTGATGAGATCTTTAGAGATCTGTACTCTTGGTCGAGACCAATTGTGTGCTCCTAATTTCACGGAGGAAGTTAAAATCATTGAACCTTTTGTAGTTTTATGTTTATAGCCCTTGCATTTGCATTTTTTATTGGTTTTACATATGCTTGTGTAAAGATCACTATCGGTATGTGGATGTATGATGTTGAGACTACATCCTTGAGCATAATTGAGCTATGTAAATATGACTAGATCTTGAGAGACCCATGCTCTTGGTTTGAGACCAATCAAGTTTACTTTACTTTGTTTCTTCGTGTTGTATGGCTTGTAGTCTTTTATCACCTTATGATTTTTTTTCTTGGCATTACCTTTACCTTGTTGAAATGAAGTGACCATTTTGTGTTTGAGTAGTGGAGTGGAGTGGCTCTCCAAGCCATAATGGGACACAGAGGGATCACCATTGTAACCTTTGGGGATATATTAATAAGAACTAATAACTTAAGTAAATAAATGGGGTAAAAAATGATAATAAGATTAAAATAATAAGAATATCATGGTCATTTGAGGATGTTGAGCTACAATGCCATGGTTGTCTGTGAATGTTTGAGCTAGCATAGTCGTGGTCATCTGTGGACATTGAGCTAACATAGTAGAGCCTCCTTGATGATACATGGGTTGCTAAAAGTTGAATGAGCCACCATGTGTTGTGTGATGACACTCCATTCTTAAGTATTTGTACCAAACCATTGTTTAGGTCTGAGTACTGACCTTGGTGATCTTTTGACTTGGTTTCTTCAGTATGGGTGACTGTATTAGGATTTTTATGTCATCCCTTTATTGTTTCACTTGTATAGCATGTGTGTAAGCTTACTTCCTATGTGTGCATTACGTGTCGTAGGTTTTATGACTATCTTTGCAAGCATGGTGGGGTGGGCCCGAGGGTCCACATAGTGAGGCGGCAAGATATGACACTATTGGGGACTGGTGTACAAGTTGTGGATCTGATATAGTGGCACAATACTGAGCATGATGTGCTCAAATATATTCTTATACATGTACTTTTAGTGATTACACTTTTATGTTATTACGCTTATTATATTAGTACATTTTCATTTATATTGATCACATTGAATGAGTTCTCCGTCAATTATGTACTTGGTACTCCTTGGTGTGGAGGTTATCTTTATTTGGTCATACATTGGTGTCAGCATTGCGTTTTATAAATTTTACTAATTTTTTATGTTCTTGTGCAATTTTGTTATCTTTTTGTTCATTCATCCATATTTCCTATGCATTCATGCTCTATTTCTACCCATCTATGATATGCTACTATGTATTTATTCCTATGCATCCATAACAACTTGATGTATCCTTGGGTTTGTACAGAAGTTAATTCTAGGGTTTTGGAAACCCTTTATTCTCATATGTTTTTGATGTATTCATAGTCCATAATTGATAATTTTTAGGTTCACATTTCCTTTGGTGTTTTAAAATGAACCATGACTAGTTGAATTCTGAGGATGGAGTTAGTCTCCTTAACTGTGAGTCATGGATTGTTGTCCAACTCGGTCTTGTGTAGCTCATTGGATGTCATTCAAGCTCTCATGAGGCAGCATGTGGAACATTTGTATCCATCTTTGTGGAGTCTTTTGGGGTTGTCATGAAACCCTTGGAAGCATTTCAATACTTTTGTTTATGCGCGATCGTATCATGATCATTATCCTTCTTATTCTTGCATATAAAATGTACATTATGTTTATGCACTTTTTTGTTGATGCTTAGTGTTACTGTTAAAAAAATATCAGAGCATGTATTTCCCTATGTTTCAAGGATTCCTTGGGCATTACATCTAGTATCAAATCTCATGTTCATACACTAGGACCTCTAGTGTATTTGTACCCATTGTGATGGGTGTGTGTGGTGTGTGGTTGTTATATATTCTAATGCTTATCATCTTTTTCTCAATGCCTTAGTATGACTTTTAGATGTGTTTATGTTGATTTTAATCCATATCTTATTTTACTATGAAGGATGCCTTCTAGGAATAGAGTTAGTCGATGAAACCCTCATCGAAAAGACTATGAGGAGGAACATGACAAGGAAGAGCATCAGTAAGAGGAAAATTAGGAGAATCATCAGGAAGACTAGAGAGAGGTGTTCATGGTGGTAATGATGGGAATCCCTAATTCATTTAGTTACTTTATGATATTTAATCAGTTGGGACATTGTTAAGAGGTATCTCATCATGGGAAATCTCAGTTATTTAATTGTAGTGATAGGGAGGAGAGGAAAGGGTGTGAGCATTCTTATTCCTTGACTAGATCTAGAGTAGAGCATGAGAGAGAGAGAGAGAGAGAGAGAGAGAGAGAGAGAGTTCTATATTTTCAAGACATATGGGAGACCTTCTAACATCCGATGCACCCACTTTTGATGGATCAAACAGTGGTACTAAGGCCAAGACTTGGCTCATAGATCTTGTATATTGATTTTCTATGCACCTATATCTGAGCAATACTAGAGATTAGTGTGTCAATATGTACTTTAAGATCTTTGCATCTACTTGGTGACACATAAAGAAGAATAAGTTCCATCTAGATGTTGTAGTTTTTTCTTAAGAGATCTTTGAGGAACGGTTTTGTGCACATTTCCTTTCTGACCACTACCATAAAAAGCAAGTAGATGATTTTTTCTATCTTTGACAAGGGTCTATGATCGTGAACTGGTATGAGAATAGGTTCTTTGAGTTGAGGAAGTATGTTGGTATTGCACATAATGAGCCTATGTTAGTAGAACACTTTATTCGGGGCCTTAATGGTCATATCCGTGGCGATGTTTGTAATTTCTAGTCTAGGACTCTTGCGGTAACCATTGAGAAGGCAAGATAAGCTAAGGAAAATATTACCACGTGTTTTGGAGGTAAGACATGAGTGCATATTAGCAGTGCACAACCTTTTGGATTAGGTGAACGAAGGACTCAGGTACAATCTGTTGGATCTTCTAAGGCATATTCTGTTAGAGTAAAAGGGTATTTTCACTTATTAATTAAATCATTATTGATTTAATTACTGATACTCCTTATTCACTTATTAATTAAATCATTGTTGATTTAATTATTAAGGCACATTTTTATCTCTAGTTTACTTAAGCTAAACTTTAGACATGTTATAATTAATTCTTTTATTAATTATTCATACAACCTAGGTTTCTCCACCTTTTGGTGTTCGATCTCCTTTATAAGGATTGATCTCTTTGTATTTTTTAATTCAATTCCATTATTATTGAATCAATTGAGGATGTTTCCTCTTCCACAGATCTGTTGTTTCTAGCCTCCATAGCTTTTGCTTCTGTCTTTCTATGACAAGTGTTTGCATGCAGGTGATCCTTGGGAGCTGTAGGGTTGATAGTTTTTCATCAACTCCAATATGGTATTAGAGCTCCAAATCTTCATGCCCTTTTTCTCTTCATGAGAGATTTGGCCTTATTCTTAAAATTTGTGTTTTTGAGAGGTTTTTGACTCAGATTTTTGTGGATTTGGGGGGGGGGGGGTNTTATTCTTAAAATTTGTGTTTTTGAGAGGTTTTTGACTCAGATTTTTGTGGATTTGGGGGGGGGGGGTTATTTTTTGGTGCACTTTGGGCAAAAATCAACATCACGGCTATGTTTGGAATGCCCAAAAACCCTTATTTTCATATAAGGCACGTCCAGTTTGGACATAGTCGAAATATGCGCCCTAGTTGAAATATGCGCCCTCTTTTTTGCATGCACAATTTTGGCACACTTTTTGAGGAAAAAAATCACCTCAGTTTTCACATTGCCTCGGTTTCCATGCTGCCTCAAAATTCATGCCACCATTTTTTTGAAAAAAAATAAATAATTTTTTTTGCATGACAATTTGGGTTTCTTAGTTCTCTTCTTATTTTGGAAAAGTCTTCAATTTTTTGCTTGTATCTTGAGCAAACAAAGGCATTTTTCACCAAACAAGATATCGCTGAAAAGCTAGTTCCGAGCCCCACCTACTTTCTAGGTTTGGATTTTTTATTTTTCCGTCTTGAAGCTATTTTTTCTAGTCAAAGTCAAGGTTTTGTTTTGCACTCCGGGAGCCATATCTTACTCATCTGGACTCTATTTTTTGACTTTCGCATGGTGTTGGAAAGTTGGTAGAGTGCTCTATCTTATTTTATGGGTCTCACACCCAGATTCTGCTCTATGTATTTTTTATTCATCTTTTTACATTTTTGCAATCTAGTGATTATCTTGGATGTTACAGGTCCTGGGATCGTTTTCCTTGCATGAGATGACTACCTTTTAGTTGTTATTCATGTTTCTACAACTTTCTTGTCTTTTATGAGCATTGTAGATATCTATTTCTTTCGCTTTACTATTTGATGCATGCTTGGGATCTTGGACTTTTTGTTTTTTTTGTACTCGCACTACATTATAAAGTGTCATGGGGGGTTTTGATGTTTGCTTTGTTTTCCATATACCTTTCTCAAGTGAGTATTCCTTTCTTGAAATTAGCCTCATGATGTGTGTCATGAGAGTGGTCCTTCCATGACACCATCCTTTATATGTGTTTGTACCTTCTACACTTTCTATGTTCCTAGTTCTTCTTCATGCAATTATTCTTGGTTATTTGATTCAATGTACCTGTCATGCCTCTCCCTGCTTAGCATTATGGGGGGTATCTCCTATTGGTTCTAATTATTCCTTGGTTTGATGGAGTGATCTATGTATTCAATATTTGTTCCTATGTACTACGTAGATGTAGTGGCTGGGTACCTATGCATCTCGGTGAGATGGATCATTTACCATATGGACACTCATTCATTCTTGCTTTGGAGGCATCCTTCCATCTTTGATTGATCAGATCTTCAGGCTTTGTTTACAACCTTCTCTACCTGATCATGTTTTATTACAGTGGAGGTTCCAATATTTATTCTTCGACAGTGTTTGTAGCTTCATGTTCTTCCTTTGTTCCTATCTTCTAGGACATTCTCTAGTTTGGAGGCGTCTTCAGTCTTTCACTAGTCTTCATCTCTTTTTGGAGAGGAGTTTTTCCCACTAGGTTTTCTCATTTTCTCCTCTTTATAGAGATTTTTTGTACTTGGGTACCTGATTAGGCCTTGTTTTCGGGACCCATTTCCTGGTT
Source organism: Thuja plicata (assembly GCA_018584345.1). Lineage (NCBI taxonomy): Eukaryota > Viridiplantae > Streptophyta > Pinopsida > Cupressales > Cupressaceae > Thuja > Thuja plicata. The sequence goes on along the minus strand of MU224855.1, from coordinate 648,607 downwards.
TCAATAGTTGTTTCTAGGTTTTTAGCTTCTCCCTAAGTTTATCTTAAGGGGGGTGTTAGAGTAAAAAGGTATTTTCACTTATTAATTAAATCATTATTGATTTAATTATTAAGAATCCTTATTCACTTATTAAATAAATCATTATTGATTTAATTATTAAGTCACCTTTTATCTCTAGTTTACTTAAGCTAAACTTTAGGCATGCTATAATTAATTCTTTTATCAATTATTCATGCAACCTAGGTTTCTCCACCTTTTGGTATTCGATCTCCTTTATAAGGATTGATCTCTTTGTATTTTTTAATTCAATTACATTATTATTGAATCAATTGAGGATGTTTCCTCTTCCACAGATCTTTCTTTTTTTTGGCCTCCATAACTTTTGCTTGTCTCTTTTTGTGATAAGTGTTTGCATGCAGGTGATTCTTGGGAGCTGTAGGGTTGATAGTTTTTCATCAACTCCAATATATTAAAAACCTCCTAGAATAGGTTCCTAGAAACAATGTAGGAAAAGACCATTTCAAAGACATCAAAATAGTCATATTATATGTATCTTAGGAGTTAGAGGCCAGAATTGGAACCATAAAAGGTAGGCCCAGTATAGTTATCCATCTTAAAGTGTACAACAAAGTATCAATAAAGATAGATTCCATCAGTCTAGTGCACCTTCCATAGGATGTAACTATGGTACAAGGGGATATTTTACTTGTGGCTAGCATGGTCATAGGGCAACATAATATCCTTAGAGGGTTTTTTCAGGAGCTAGTCAGAGACCGCCTACATTCGAGCCTACAATAGAGGATGGAAGTAAAACTCACATATTATTTGCAATGATTAATAACTATTAGATTGAGCATCAGGAAAATGTTTTTGAGACTACATGTTGTTACATGGTATACCTACCTCTATCTTGTTTGATTTTGATGCTTCAGATTCCTTTTATTTCCCCTTTGCTTATGGAGCCATGTGGGCTAGTGGTAGCATGACAAGTTGATAGTAAGTGGGTTGAGTAAGCTACGTGTTCTAGAGTGGTTGTAGACTCCATGATGTGTGGTTGTGTGTTGGATTTGGGAACCTTCACTTCCACCATAGATCTTTGTATTCTACCCTTGGGTTTGTATGACATTGTTTTGGGGATGGATTGGTTAGCTTCCCACCAGGCCTATAGATTTTCAGCTCAAGTCAATACAATGTTTAGATGATAGTGGTGGGCATGTTGAGCTTGTTGGGGTCCAAAGACATATTTCACTTTGCATGATCTCAACCACTCAACTAAAGTGGACTATGTGACATGGTTGTTAGTTACTCACAGTCTCTCATAGTGATCTTGATGGGATTGAGAGTTGAGAGGTGTATCCTAATGATCACCCACTTATTCATGAGTTTAAATATGTGTTTTTGAGTGAGATCCTAGTCATGTTGTATCAACGTGACATGTATTTTTGTATTTATCTCAATCTCGAAGTAGTGGCCCTTTCTCAGGCACCGTATTGTATGACCAATCAAGATTTGAGTGAGCTCAGTTTGTAATTGGAGGCGCTGTTGGAAAAGGGCCATATTTTTCCTAGTGTTTCCCCTTGAGGAGCACCAGTCATCTCTATGAATAATAAGGACAAATCCCTTCATTTGTACATTAACTACCAAAATTTGAACAAGGTGATGGTGAAGAATCGATATCGCTTATCGAAGATGGATGATTTGTTCAATCAAATGAATGAAGCTAGAGTGTTCTTGAATATATACCTCAATTCAGGGTACCATCAGCTTCACATTCATGAGGATGACATTCATTAGACAAATTTTCATACCTGATATGGGGATTATGAGTTTATATTCATTCCCTTTGGGTTGACCAATGAACCATCGGTGTTAATGAGTTTTAGGAATGTAGTGTTTTTCACCTACCTTGAGCATTATATCCTTGTATTTCTAGATTATATTATAGTGAATTAAAGGAAAATAGAGGAACATGAGAGCCATTTGTGCTAAGTTTTAAAGTATCTTCACGACCATCATTTGTTTGGCAATGTATCCAAGTGTGAGTTCTCCCAGATTGAGCTGAGGTATTTAGGTCATATAATCTCAAGAGAGGGTATTTCTATGGATCCTTCAAAGATGCGGGTCATTAAGGATTTTTAAATGTCAACTAATGTCTCTAAGGTTCATAGATTCATGGGTTTTTCAGGTTACTATTGTTGATTCATGAATCACTTCTCCCGGTTGTCACACCCTATCCATTCTCTTCAGAGGAAAAGGAAGAATTTTGTATTGTATGACCAATGTGTTGCATCTTTTTAGGCCCTTAAAGAGTGGTTGACCAATGCACCAATCTTGGAATTACTCGATCTCACAGGTGAGTGTGTGTTGTGCACTAATGTGTCATTGGATGTTGGGGTGGTTCTCATGCAAGATCAACAAGTGGTTGGATATAATTCCTTAAAGTTCAAGGATCATAAGCTAAGATACCCCACCCTTGATTTATAGTTAGCAACAATTATGCATGTGTTAATGTGTTGGAGATACTTTCTTTTTGGTCACATGTTTGTATTTCATAGCGATCATCATAGCTTATAGTATACCTTTACTCAACTAAATCTGAATGCATGATGATGTCATTGGATGGAGTTCCTCTATGAGTATAATCTTTATGCTCATTACAAAAAGGGAAGAGGAAAATTATTTTTGGATGCATTGATTAGGAGAAGGCATAAGATCTTAGTTTTTTCTCTTGGTATATATTTATGTAGTTGTATTTTGGAGGCTTTACCTAGTGACACTTGTTAGTAGAAAGTTAGAGCATAGATTGAGTCTGAGTGAGCTATTGTAGTCCAATGTAGGCTACCCTTTAGAGATAGATGGAATTTTGTGGCACCTTGGATGCATTTATGTGTTGGTGTTGAAGGTGATCTTTGTTCCTTAGTTTTATAAAATGTACATTGTGCACCATATTTTGCACATCCTGGCATCAAGAAGATGCATGTTGATCTTAGAAATTTGTACTACTAGGTAGGGATGAGGCATGATGTTGTTGATTTCATGGCTAGGTGCCTTGAGTGTTAGAGAGTGAAGGCAAAAAGCAATAGTATCTGGCATATTTTTTGAAACCATATTCCATTCTTGAGTGGAAGTGAGACAATATATCTAAATGTTTTATTGTCGAACTACCTATGCCATCACTTCATCATAATGCCATTATGGTTACTATGGAAAAGTTGTCCAAGATGGATCATTTTCTCCTATGGGAGATTCTTATTATACTACTTTGGTAATACATGTGTTCATGAAATATATAGTTATGTTGCACAGAATACCTCGTAGCATTATTTTGTTGAAATGGTATGGCATTGTTGTTATTAATGACAAAACTTGTGGTTCTGAATGTTGTGGTCCAGATGGTGAACAACGTGAGATGGTATTTTGTTGGTGAGTTATATGAAATCGATCCTCACTCTAGTTGTGGGAGTATTTTTGGTAACTTTTGTTGAAGTCAATTAATGTAAAATTATGAAGATTGATCTTTTGATATTTGTTGTTGTGCTTAATGTCTTTTTTGGGTATTCTTTCTATTCAGACATTCATGCAACATATTATAGATTTCTAATTTGTCACTTCTACTCTGATTTTTTTATCATGCTATTTCAGTTGGTACTAAATTTCTTTGATATCGAGACATGGGCTTGGTTATGACATTCCCATCGACATCAAAATATATTTTGTGTACCTCAAAGTCTTTATCTTTTGGTAATTATGTTATGTAATGCACTTATCTTATGTATGACCTATCTATGAGTCTCAGGGTAACATGGAAGGGAGATTTTATATGCAACCTATCCTTTGGGTTTGATGCTAACGCTCTAAGCTTTAATGAATATTTCAATTCATGTAGACATGTTTTATAGGGTGACTTGTTATGGAATTATATCATTTCTACAGGTATATATGTAGATCATCTTTTTGGTTTCACATATGGTTATGGATAACAGATGTGAATTACAAATTTATGCGAAAGAGATTTCAGGGTGACACAAAGAAGAAAATGATGGTCAACAAAGAGGATGTAATATAGAAGTTGTGTGAAGAGATAATAGACAAGTTTTGCAGTTGATCCCTATCTAGATTTGTTGTAGATAGTTTTTGCACTATTATCAAGACTAAATTCATGCACGTACAAATGAAACTCCATCAGTTCAATTTTTTATTGTAAGACATTTTTGTATTGGTTGATAGTTAATTTTTGTATTTAGGGCAGTTAGCCCAACTGGCAGTGAGCCTACCTGCAGTAAGCATTTTGGTAGCGAGCCTTCATTATAAAAATCACGTTAATTGGTGTCACCATAACTAGTGTTTATATTCATGATAATTATCTTCTCCATGGTTTTTCCCATGCTGGGTTTTCTACATAAATCTGGTGTTCATTGTGCATGGTGTTTCTTATATACTTTCATGTTCATTACTATTTTCATTATCTGATTGGATTAACATTAATACCAGATCAAATTAAGTTTAAAAATATCTTGGGATAATTGATTATTCCCCCTCTCTCAGTTATCCAAACTATTCAACAATTGCTATAAGATTTCAGTCCCTTGCAGATAAAGCTTTACCACTTGAAGGAGATCTGGTTGGTTGAATAGATGGCTAGATAATATTATTCTGATGAAGAAATAAAGAAAAATTTGGGTGATATAGAATGCATATAATATGAGAATTAAGAACTAAAGAAAAATCTAATGGAGGTGAATGTATGTGTCAATAAGCTAAGAGAGAAAATTCAGAAATTCAAAGCAAGACAAAAAGAAGTAAGTCGAGAGATAAAGGAATCAAAAGATAATGTTGCAAATATGAAGCTACAGTTGGAGGACCACAATAAGATTGAAGAGAATGCAAAGGACATCATCAAACATAAAGTGGAAGAAAACATGAAGCTAGGCCAAGAACTAAAGAAGTTGAAATCAAAAGCAAAGGTATGTGAGAGCGGCATAATTATGGAACAATTTTTGTCAATATAGAAAGGTTATAAGTTTAAAGAAGGGCTTGGGTTCTCTATTAAGAATCATATTAGAACATCAAGGGTTAAGGCAACATGGTTGAAACTAAAGATAAATCTAAAGTTACAAGCAAGGTCTAGAACATTGATGCACCAACGAAGATGTCTCCATTCAGGCAACCAAATTCTCAAAGTACTCATCATTTAATTATTAAAATTTTAAATGCAAAATTTTTGGACATAAGGTTGTAGTGTGTAGAAGCAAGATGGAATAGAAAATTCAATGCTTTAAGTGTCACAAGTTTGGTCATAAAGCAAATTAATGTAGAAATCATTTATCTAATCCGACTAGAATGAATGGAAATAGTAATATTTTTCATGGTCATGACTACTTATGTCATGGATATGGTCACAAAGCTAATCAGTGTAGATCTAGAGTTCAATTAGTCAATTCGGGTCAGAGGAATATCAAATGTTTCAAATACAGTAAGCCCAAACACTATGATAACACATGCATATATGTAGCCACTCTAGTAAGATCTAAAAATGAAAACAAAATCATAGAATCATAAGGTTTTAAAAAGAAGACAGTTATGGTGTGGAAGAAGAAGGAAAAAAATGAAGGAAGTCTATTTATGGCACCGAATCCTGGTGTGAGTTATTCTGTTAACTGAGCCAACCGATTTGACTTAGGGGGAGTATTACAAAGCATATTTTATTAATTCCCCCTCTCCAAAATAATGTATGATGTATTTTTAGACTAATTAAATTTTATATGATTGATTGAAATATGAATTACATTTGTTGGCATCATTGACACACTTCTCAATGGAAAATAATCATGATTTATTAATGATGTATTTTGCGGAGTTTTCAATTTATTTTCAAATCTTGCAAGGAAGTAAAAAAGTGTTGTAGGGCAAGAAGATTTTAAGAAAGAAGTATTTTAGAAGCAAAATCAGTGAATCCAAGTTGGTAGTCAAAGAATCCAACGATAATATTCCAAAGAAGATAAAAGGAGTTAAATTGGACAAATATGATCATCAGCAAATAAGGGAAATGGAATAAGGGTTATGTACCGAGGAATTAAAAAATATTAGAACCTTGGGTATGGATTTGCGGGAAGGATTCCCCTATTTTACTAACAAAGAGTCTATTATATTTATATTGAGTCAAGTTAAGGATGGTAGTATTATTCTAGACAAACCCTATCTGATCATGAAGGAAGCCATTGAGGTAATTTATGATTTGTGTAGTGTTGGTGTTCTCCTTGAGAAGAAGATAAAATATAGAGATGTTGAGGAGATTAGTGGTATTAATAAATATCCTCGAGATTTAATGATTAACACTATTGTTGATTCTATTTTCAGGTATGTTGCATATGGCATTACTTACAAAATCTAATTTTGAAATTGTGAAAGTCCTACTTTGGCTATTGTTGTATACCTTGCACACAAGATTGTGAATGAGAATGAATAGTTTGATTTATGTAGTCTGTTAATAGAGAATTTATTTGAGAACATTAGAATATCTATGGTTGAGGGACACTCTTTCCATTTTGGATCTATACTTATGCATTTGGTATTATACTTTATGAATTCATTACCATCAAGAAATAATGTTGTATGTTTGTTTGGTATCCCTCTTAGAAAATAAGTTTAAAGATACTTGTAATATTTGGAAGACAAAGAGAATGCTTGCATGGTTTATTTCTTATTATTACAGATGGATTTGTTCTCTACTATGGTATTATTTGATGCTATGCCTGTCAGTATTTTTGAGGAGGGTTCCTCCTTTGGTCAAAAGGAATTTGAGGTTATCATTGGTAGTTCCCCCCAGAACCTAAAATAAGGAAAACTAGATCTAAAGGAAAATAAGTTATCACTAAGATATCAGAAGAGAAGGAAAAGGAAGATATGCCTTTGTCTGAATTTGATTTCTTTGATTCAAATGAAATTCATTCTTTGTTAGAGGAAGGTGATTTCAATAGGATTGGTGAAATGTGGTATTCCTTCTCTCCAGACATGCCTGGTATAAAAGATGCTATAGTTGATTATATGTTGAAAATACTATTGTTGTTTTTGTTGTTTCTGAGTTATTACTGGATAATCTGGTAAAGGTTATTGAAGAAAGGATGTTGCAGAAATGATGTGAAGGATATGGGATAAAAAAAATGATTAAGAAAAGGAGTGTTAGTTGTAAAGAGAAATTGTACAAATATATTGGTGAGACAAAAGAGTGAATTAAGGTTGACATTTACAAGTATTGTCTCTAGTGGCCTACTATTATTGATGATTTTAGAAGAAAAATTGATGCCATTGAATTTCAACTGAATGAGGTTGGAAAGAATTTTGACTTTTTCAAGGAAAATTATGGAAAAAAAAAAGAATAAGAATTGGTGTCTTACGGTATGAAATATTTTATGTTCAAAGACAAAGAGAAGATGTAGTCAAGACTATGTAATTGGTCAAAAAAATTATTGAGGTCCGGTTGGACCATCTCTTCAGGATACTTTTTGATGCAGAGAATCTCTTGCTACACTGCTCGTCTCTAGAAAATGTTTCTTTGTCATCTTTAATTGATTTATTGATTTTACAGGATAGTATGTGTGCTTGGATGAGTTCTACAATACAAGCTTGAAATAATATTCTTCTCATCATGAAAGAAAGGTACAAGAACAAAATTTCTTACAAAAAGTGTTATCTTTACTTAAGATTGTTCTTGTTTTGGTCCTTTTCCATTGCTTGACTAAGGGGGAGTTTTGGAAGTTTCGTGTTTTTGTTGTTTTTTCATCAATGCCAAAGGGGGATATTATTGAAATGGTATGACATCGCTGTCATTGATGAAAAAACTTGTGGTTTTGGAATCTTATGGTTTAGATGGTGAACAATGGGATATGGTAATTTTTTGGTGAGGTATATGGAGTGGGTCCTCACTTCATTTATGGGAGTATTTTTGGTAACATCTATTGAAGACAGTTAATGTAGAATTATGAAGATCAAGATTTTGATATTCGTTGTTGTACTTAATGCCTTCTCTGGGTATTCTTTCTATCTAGACATTCATGTAGCATGTTACATATTTATGGTTTGTCACTTCTATTTTGATTTTGTTTATCATGATACTCTGGTTGCTGTTGTCAAATTTCTTTGATATCGAGACATGGTCTTGGTTGTGGCATTCCCATCAACACCAAAATATATTTGTGTACCTTAAAGCCTTTATCTTATGTATGGCCTATCTATGGGTCCCATGGTAATGTGGAAGGAAGGTTTTATCGTGCGACCTATCCTTTGGGTCTGATGATAGTGTGTCAAGATTTAATGAATATTTCAATCCATGCTGACATTTTTATTAGGCCAACTCATTATGGAGATATATCATTTCTATGGATATATATGTAGATCATCTTTTTGGTTTCACATATGGTTATGGATAATGGATACAAAGTGTGAAGTTATGTGAAAGCAATTTTAGGGTGATGCAAGGAAGAAAAGGATAGTCATATATAATTTAGAAGGTGTGTGAAGCGATAGTAGAGGACTTTTGCAGTTGACTCCTATCTGGATCTATTACAGACAATTGCTATGTTATTAACCAAGAATGAATTCAATCATGTGCAGATGTAGCTCCATCGATTCAAATTTTGATTGCAAGACATTTTTTGTGTTGGTTTTGATAGATGGATATTGTATTTAGGGAAGTTAGCTCGATCACTAGTGAGCCTACCTATTATGAGCATTTTGGTAGTGAGTTTTCATTGTAAAAATCACCTTAATTGGTGTCACTCTAACCAGTGTTTATATTCATGAGAATTATATTATCTATGGTTTTTCCCATATTAGGGTTTCCAAATAAATTTAGTGTTCATTATTTATGGTGTTTCTTATATCCTTTCATGTTCATTAATATTTTTATTATATGATTGAATTAACATTGCTACTAGATCAATTTAGTTAAAAAATATCTTGGGATAACTTATTCACCCCATCTTAGTTATTCAGACTGTTCAACACATTTCATATTGAGATCCAATGTTTACTTCCACATTGTAGACTTTTCTCCAGCATGCTTTGTGCATGCAACTTAGTTTTAGTTTAGCGTATCACCATGAGATCAATGGTCAGATGAAGCAAGTGAATCTATTTCTTGATGACATGCTTTGTATATATGTGATGGATCAACAATCAAGGTGGGAGGACTACTTGTACCTGATTGAGTTTTCCTATAATAATGGGTACCATAGTTCTCTTGGCATGTCTCCTTTTCATGCCTTGTATGGCAAAACATGTTCTATACATTTGAGTTTGGATCATTTGGAAGATTGTGTTGTGTTGGTACCTGAGATGCTTCAATATATGGAGTAGCAAGTTGTTCATATAAGAGAGTATCTGGCTACTAATCAAGATCAACATAAAAAGTATATTGATGCACTTAGGTTAGATCGTCACTGTTAGCCATGTCAAAAATTTCATGGTTCCAAGGTTTTACTTCTATTTTCCAGTGTTTTATGTCTCTGGTTCCTAAACCCTTTGTTTGTCTTGGAAAAAAAGGTTCTTAAACCCTAAAACCCTAAGTCCGTAATGCCTATTATAATTTTGAGTTAATTTTGGGATCACTTAAGTCCTTTTAACCCATGTGTTCAATGATGTCGTTAGCGGGGCCATCACTTTACCATCTCCTAAGTCTTATTTCCTTGTGGGACCACTTTAATTTTTGCAAAGTCTTTAGGTTCCTAAAATACATTTTTATGCTTTGCTAACGTTACGCGCAAATCCATTTTCATCCAACAGTGGGTGTGTTTCCTTAATCATGAGATGAAGACACTTTATGCTTCAAGGCATTGAGCCTAGGCGACACCTATATTTTCTAAGATCATGAGGTTAGCATTCTTCAAAGTTAGTGGCAGGATCATGAACCATCAGATCCATTTTCAATCTATGGTAGGCGTAATACCTTGAAGGGAAGATGCACTCCCTTTATTCATCAAGACATCACACTGTGATGCCAAGTGTCCACCCTTCAACAACTAGTGGCAATGATCTTGACCATCTGATATGTTTTAATCCAGTGGTTGGCATTATGCCTTGAATGTAAGATGCTCGACAGATAACCTTTACGGGCTTATGCTTGTGTGCCAAATGGAAAGTATTTGGGATTACATATAGTTTAATAATCCATCAGATCCTATTTAATTGTGTGGTTCATGTGATTCCTCTATAACAAATATGTAGTCTATTTATCAATCACAGGATCACACCCTTGTGCCACGTGGAGATAAGTGGGACCAAAGATGTCAGGTTATCAAGGTTGTTTATGGATGGTTAGATCTTTCAGATCTAACAAATGATTCTTTACCATTGAGAAGAGTTGCAAGGTGGATATTTTTTGTAGGTTCACGAATGTAAAACACGTGGAAATTGGTCAGTGCTAAAGGAACTTAATCTGTGGTCAGATTGTTTTAATCATGTGGTGCGAGCTATGCCTTAAAGGAAAGTTGATCAAAGTTTAGTCTTCGAGGCATTGAGACCGATTGACACGTGTCCAACCTGGGTTGTGGGGCATGTGGTTTCAAGGCTAAGGGTAAGGTTAATGTGTAGTTTAGTTAGATTTCATCAGATGACCAACACTTTCCCTTAAAGAAAAGATTCTTGATAGGTATTCATCAAGGCATCACGACAGAGTGATGCGTGTCCAGATCTGATTGTTGGCTCACAGATAACTTAAAGGAGATCTATGAATATAATGTAAAGTTATTTTAAAGTTTAAATCTCAACCATTGATGATGAATTTCGTGCCAAGTGTACTTGTTGGAGTGGATTTTCAAAATTTTAATTTTTTTTTCCATCAGGGTTTCAAAGCGGTGGACTGTGTCGTTTGTTGTAGAGCAATAAATTTATCAATCTAATCTTCTAGATCATCTTCATGTGGTTGAAGTATGTTGTCTGGATGGAAATTTGATTCTTTAGAGTGCATTTATGGGAAAATATTTCTTTAGGATTTCTGATCAATTTGTTAATCCCTTTTTAAACCCTAGTTCTGTCCGTTTATATTCTTTTCCATTAATGAAAGGTCCTTTCTAGAGTTATATATAAAAAAGGAGATCAGGTTGTGTTCTTTAGGAGCTGAGCTTTTCAAGAAGGGTTAGTTGGTGTTCTATAGTTTTGAAGGGCCAAATATTCTTGGGGTAATTAAGGAAAACCATACATTCTATCTATTGTTCCTCCTGCAAGGCTTTGTTCTTCAGTTTCCCAATATGGATGGCGGCCGGATTAGATTCATAAACATGATGAATTAAAGGAAGGTTTCAACTTGCTGATGAAAAAGTTGCTTGGTTGTTGAAATGAATTATTTTCCCCTGTCATGTAATGTTTTAAATTGTTTATCCCTAACCCTAAATGATTTGAAGCTTGTTGCAGTCAAGATCATTTAAAGGGGCTAGAAACTTGGGGAAGTAACATAATGCATTTAAGTTGTATATTGTTTCCAATGAGTATAGAAAATGTATATCTAGAGAGTGTCAATATAGAACAGAAGGTTTCAAATCTTTTGCATTTGTTGAAGTGGCATATGTCTTGAAACAATTTGAAATAGAAACTTGATTCTTCATACTTAATACAATATATCAGATTCAAGTTTCTCCTCTATGTTTTATCTCTTGAGTTTTGGATCTTCTGATTCACTACATAGATTTTATCTATGTATATGTTGTTATTCCTCTTTTTTTTTTATGAAGGATCAAATTAAATCTTGCTTTGGATAATACATAAGTTCATCTGGTTTACATAAGGATCCTATAAGAAGTGTTTGGTATGAATTATTTGTATTCATGGCTTTGAGTCTTTGAAAATAGTTGGTTTCTTTGCTATGTATCTTAACTAGATGTTAGGATTAAGTAATACTGAGAAGGGGGTGAATCAATATTACAACACTTTAAATAAATCTTAAGTCAATTCCAAATAAACCATAAGCATACTGAAATGAAAAGAACATAAGAAAATAACACATAAGTCATAACACCATTATTTGTTGTCGAGGAAACCCTGGTCAAGGGAAAACCCCGGTGGGCATGGTACCCACAAGCATGTACTAAAGTATAATTTCCCTGTAAGGAGACCTAGCCCAGTTAGGAGCTGAATATTACATAGTACAATTCCTTGTTAGAGGAATAACAACCATGTTAAAGGTATACAACACCCTATTAGGGGCCAACTGAGCTTACATCTCTTACATCAAAACTTTTGTTACAAAGTGTTCTTCAGTAATGAACAAAAAAAGCATCTTCAATGCTTAGATAGTTCCAGTCATAGTTTTCCAATGATCTCTGTCATCCTTTGCTCTTCTATTCGCATATACACATCTACATTCGCTCATCAAACTTCATGATCCTCATCTCTTTACAAAAAGTCTTCATACATACATACATATATATATATATATATATATATATAT
>MU224855.1:604176-635618 GCA_018584345.1 Thuja plicata | reverse complement strand
CTTTTTTTTATATATATATATATATATATATATATATATATATATATATATATATATATATTCTACTGACTCATTTTTCTTCTCTTCTCCCCCTTTGACAATAATGAAAAAGGTGTTAAGGAGGAGAACCAGAAACTAACAGCCGCAGTGTCCTTATCAGAACTAAAAGTGACAATGTTTAGGATGGGTGGAGAAAAGGCACCGGGGCTCAATGGGTTCCAAGCGTTCTTCTACCAAAAGTTTTGGGAGGTCTTAGGCCCGATGCTGCTTGTAGTGGTGGAAGAGTCCAGATCCAAAGGTTTCATATTAAATGATTTCAACAATATGATGGTTTCCTTAATTCCCAAGAAAGAGAAACCCAATACATTTGAGGAGTTTCAACCCATATCACTCTGCAACACAATTTATAAAATCATCACAAAGGTGGAAGAAAATCGCTTAAAGCCAGTGTTGGAGTGAGTGATTTCTTGGGAATAGAGCATCTTTACCCCTAATAGGAACATAGTGGATGGAATCATCATAGCTCATAAAGCCATCCACTCAGCCAGAGCTAGTAAGAAGAGGTACATGATTTTGAAACTTGACATCAAAAAGGCATATGATAGAGTGGACAAAGGATTCCTGATTGAGATCCTCAAAAAATTTGGTTTTGATGAGAAATGGGTCCAATGGATCAAAGGAACGATAAGATCCTATCGAGCATCAATTTTAATCAATGTCAGCCCCCAAGGTTTCTTTGAAACGATGCACAGAATCTGACAAGGCGATTCTATTTTGCCATTCCTATTCATTATCCTGGCCGAAGTGCTTGGGAGGGCTATCTCAAGGAATGTGGAAGGGCATTGAAATTGCACGAGGTTTGGAAACTACATCCCACTCCTAGTTCATGGATGATACTTGTATTTTTGGGGTGGCCTCAATGTAGGAAACCATGGTGATGAAAAAAGTCCTAGACACCTACAGTGCAACATCAAGGAAAAATGTCAACTGGCAAAAACCTGTAGTTTTTTTCTTTGGAACGGAGGCCAAATCTCAAAGGGATATTGCTAGAGTACTTGGAGTCTATATTGGCCAACTCCCAGGTAAATTTTTGGGGACTCCCCTCTTTGTGGGTATAGATAAAGCAAAGCTATGGATGGAGTTGGTTGATAGATGCCAAGCTAGGATGGACAAATGGAAGAGTAAATAGCTTACCTTGGCAAGGCATATACTGCTATTAAAAATAGTAGTCTCGGCAATGCCTATCTATCTAATGGAATGCTTTAAAATCCTAGCTAAAACTATTAAAAGTATACAACAAAAGATGCACAAATTCCTGTGGAATGGAGCACAGGATAAGGACAAAATCCCCTTAATGGCTTGGGATAGAGTTTTTCAAATAAAAGGTGGTGGCAGGGTTGGAATCAGAAACTGGAAATTGATGAATGAGGTGATGGGAGCCAAATTGGTATGAAAAATGTATAGGAAACTGGAACAAAGATGGGAAAAAGTTTTGCAAGCCAAATACTTGGACAATGCAGACCAGAAGAGATTCTTCATGATCAATAATCCACCTAGAGGGTTGGCCTTGTGGAACTTTTGATAAGTTGTAGACCAGTAATAGTAGATCATTTGTCATGGCAGATCGAAGATGGTAGGAAAGCCTCCTTTTGGTAGGATTCTTGGGATGGGCAGCCGGTCTTGGCTCAAGGGATACCACACCAGATCATCTCGGTAATGAAACAAGAGTGGGGAACTAAGGTAAGAATTTTTTTGGATCTAACCTCTGTTGAAATAGGCCAGGAACTCAAATGGAAGGAGACAAAGGATTTGGGACTCTCAGAGGAACATCAAGAGACTCTGGGGAAAATATTGAGCAACTGAGTGGTCATTGTATTAGAGGAACAAGATGAAATAATTTGGGTAGGAGAAAAAGTGGTGAGTATTCTGTAAAAATTGGCTACGCCTTGTTAGAAAGTGAAGTCCAAAAGGTGGAGTGGGAAGAAAATATTTGCTGGAGGAAGGCATGTTTTCCCAAAGTAGCAACATTTACATGGCTGGATGGGAATGGGAGAGCCCTTATAGGGGATAAAATTATGTGGTTGGGATTTGTAGGACCCTTTAGATGTGTCCTATGTAATAATGTAGAAGAGACCATGGATCATTTGTTCCCAAATTGTGAATTCTCACAGGAAGTATGGAGATTTGGACTGGAAAAATTGAACTGGTAGGGCCCCCAACCGTCCAAACTTAGCGAGTGGTTAACTTCATGGCCAAATCCAAAAGGACTGTCAATCTTGGTGAATATTTTTCATGTCCTCCCATCTAGTACAATTTGGTTGATTTGGAATGAGCAGAATAAGAGAATTTTCACAGGAAAGGCTAAAGTAGTAGCCCAGTTTTTACCACAATTTGAAGTGGCAATGTCAGAATTGGTGTCCAACACGGCCGCACAGACTATCACTAGCAAGACTCCTTTCACCAGGGCTGACATGATGGTACAATGCCAGTGGTTGTGGGTGAAATATAGACCTGTTAATGGGAATGTGAGGGTGAAACCTCCAAAAAGGGTTGATGATGGAAGTATGAGTAATTGGCAAACCCCATCCCCTGAATGGGTTAAAATAAATTTTGATGGCACCTCATGCAGCAACCCTAGAATATCTGGGATAGGATATATTATGTGGGATGAGAAGGGAGAAATTATGGTGTTAGGGGACAAAAGGTTGAAAAGTGGAACAAACAACGAGGCTGAGTGTTTGGCAGCATTTGAGGCCATCCTAATGGTGAGATGACTACAACTTAGGAGAAATCATCTGGAAGGAGATTCACTTCTAGTAGTGAATGATATTGCCAAAGGTCAAATGGACACCTGGTATTTGAATAAACATATCAGACAAATCAAGAATCTGGTGGGAGAATTTGAAGACTTCAAAGTCTCACAGGTGCCGAGAGTGGCAAATGAGATGGTGGATAAACTCTCAAATATTGGTGCCAACGGATCACTCAAAAACCAATTTGAACTATTTGAAGATTTGAGAAATGAAATATAGAGGTAAACAAATATACCAAGGAAGGAAACCATAGTTTGGGGTTGTCGAGTATAGTAAAACCCTAGGGTGGATAGCTAGAACTGGAATGAAGATACTCGCCACTCAAAGCACGTGGCAACCCTATCCACTACAAGGAAAAGGATATGATGGCAAGGAGGATCCATGTGAACATGAGCTATTTCGACGCAAGATCTCAAAAGCTAAGGATTCCCATTAGGTGAATGCAGATAAAGTACAGAAGGGAGTAATATGAAGGGATGGAGGGGACGATAGCATGATGATAGCACTTTTTGGCCTCTAGAGACTTCGGAAGCAATTTAAAGCCACCTGAGAAGAAGGAAGGGCCAACAATTTGAAAATAAGAATAGAAGCCATTAGTGTAGAATGGAGGAAAATTTAGTAGGCAAAATCCCAGCAATTTGAAGGACCCATTACGATGAATCGACTGAGCCATGTCTTCAAGGAGGACGACAAATATTTATAGGCAACAATTCAAGAAATTTTTGGGGATCACTACCTATAGGATTGGTGGAAACCATGAAAAAATTTGGACATCTCATCCTTGTTTGTTGCACTCGGTCTCTCGGTGGCAGATTCAAAAGGTGAAGTGTGTTGGGTGGTCCGACAGTGCATGGAAATCAAGTGGGTAGAAGGAGTTGAGGAAATTATGCAGCAGGCGGAGGTGGGGGTTGGGTTGCACATGGGAGACATGCCATTTTGAATGGTGGGACGCAGAAGTAGAGGATTTTAGCCACTTGTTCTTTGGTCTACAGCCAGCCGTGAGGATGTTCACTTAGCCCGAGCCCTTAGTGGTTGGAATGATTTGAAGGCTTTCCTGGAGAAAAGAAAGATGAAGGTGAAGGAGAAGGTTGAGGCCAAGCTCACTGAGAGGAAAAGGAAGAAGACTCCTATTAAATCTAGCATGGCTATGGGAGAGGATGGTAGGCCATAGATTCAAAGGCAGTTGCCAGTCACCAAGAGGGGCAGAAAGGCCAATGCAAATCGGAAGGCCTGAGAAGTGGAGGCTGCAGGCACGAGCGGGGTGGCTGAGGGTATGACCCACGTCGGTGACTTAGTGGAGAAAGGTGGCACCTTCAGTATATTCACCAAAGAGGAGGCTTCCAAGTGGTTTAATTAGTGGGCTAATGGATTCCTTTTTGAATTTATGTTAATAGAAAACTGATAAGATATATACTATGTTTACCTATAGATGAATATAGAAGCAATTAGAGGAATGCAATGAAGTTTTTTGCATGATTGTAACCAATATCCATGTATGGTGATGATGTAATATTTCTTACATATTAATGAAAAACTTATTACCGATAAAAATAATAATGACAAAGGTGCATCCAAAATTTACAAAATTGTAGTATTTCAGTGTTTACTCACCAGTTTGAGTACAGCCTGCAAGGTGTCTTCCATGATCTTCACTTTAGTGCTCCATGAATCAATTGACAAATGACTAACATTAATTATTCCATTAATTGAATAAGATGATTTCTCTGTGGCTTTCAATTCTGTAGGCATAGAATTTGTCAATGACTTTGTTATCTTCTCCATATCAGATAAATGCACTTTAAGAATTGATAGTTTAGGATTGATTAAACTCTTCAAGAAACCAAATCTTGTCATGAATCTCCCTTTCTAAATATGTAATACATTCATCTTGCCATAGGTTTTTTTTATATCTTTGTCCATCTCTAATATGGATTGTGAGGAAGTCTCACAATTGTCCACCATTCTATTTAATGAAACCCTTTCCTTTGTCAAAATGTCTTAAATGTTCTAAATATGCCTGATAGGGTTTATACAATGGCTTTATAGTATCCTTCCATGTGTGACATAGTTTCTTGCCTTAGTTTTAGCTGCTCTCAGAATGCCCAAGTCCCATGAGATAGACTGGCAAACTTCCTTTCTAAATAACTCTTCTCGGCCTTCTCTTCAATAATCTTCAATAAAGAATCATAGTGACTGTCAAGATCATCAAGTTTCAACCTTAAATTCTCTTCTTCATCCTTTCCTTGAAATAAAATAGGTACAAGGAGGAGTTTTTTCACTGTATTTATTTCCCTAGTAATCAATTTAGATCTTTTATCTCCTTTTTACTCAGATCTTTCCTTAGCTTTAGAGAATGTGATGAAGGATAGTCTCATTAACTCATCCTCCTCCATACTATCAACATCAGTACTCAATATTCTGTCCATACTTGACAAAAAAAAATTAGTAGGTGTATCAGGTTCA
The DNA here is from genome assembly GCA_018584345.1 of Thuja plicata. NCBI lineage: Eukaryota > Viridiplantae > Streptophyta > Pinopsida > Cupressales > Cupressaceae > Thuja > Thuja plicata. The sequence goes on along the minus strand of MU224855.1, from coordinate 630,342 downwards.
TGTTTTACCTCAATTTTTTCCTCTTTCTCTTTTGTTGTCTCGGTCTCAGTTCTCTGTTCAGACTCAACATTATGCTCTTCCTCCTTTTGTTCTTCCTTTTCCTATTCTTCTTCTTTCTATTCTTCCTTCTCCTCTGAAATTGTGTTGTCCATACTACTTGCAAATGGGTCCTTCTCATCAAGCGATGTGTCAAGGGTCATAGGCACACTAGAAACATAAAAATCTACTTGTATTATATCTTTTCTCATCCCAACATTAACTTCATCTGTCTTAGAACATTCACCAATTCCTATAGGTGTAGGTGTAGTTGTTTTAGAAAGTGGAGTCTTCTCAGGAATGTCAGTCATTAATATCTGATCTAATGATTTTTGAGTCTCCTCTACTATTTCTTCATACTTTCTTTCCATAATCTTTACTAATCTAGCCTTAGTCCTCAATAGTGGTTTTAGTGCATTAAGTATTCTTTCTCTTTCTTTTATAGAAACTGCTGGTAGCATATCATCAATAGCTTGATTTCTAATAACATCATCTTCAATGCGTGCAAGTTGTTTCCTTACTTCCATTCTACCATAAATCTCTTCATGTACACTTCCCTCTAATTCTAGTAGGTTCTTCTTGAAATCAAGTAAGTGATTTACTACAATATCTTCAATCTTAATATTATCTGATTCCTCATACCTATCATAGTACTTGTTCACAAAAACAAGCTTACCTTTCTCAATAGCTCTCTTTTCAATCATTTTAAAGTCTGGCTTCCATACTTGTTTGTCATTAGTGGTCTCTTTTTCTATTTTCTTCTCTTCTTCTTTAGTCCTTTGTTCTTTAGGAGGTGAATCCAGTTCGGTAGATCTAGTGCTTCTCTGAGGTACAATCTTAACTACTTCTTCTTGTGATGTCTTCAATGGTGGTGAAGTGGTGGTAACATCAACAATAGTAGAAGGTGGAATAGTTACCATCACAACTTCAGGAGGTGGAAGGGTTGCAGTGGCAGTGCTTGCCAATCCAGAAGATCGCTCTGCTATCTTCTTCTCCACTTCTCTCAATTCTTCTTTAGTTAAACCTGCCTTTAATCCACATTCATCAAATTTTTTTTTAACTTTCTTCTTCCTCATGCCTCTGGTCTTCTCTTCTTTGAATTTTGTTGACTTTTCCTCATAGGTTCCCCATATCTCCTCAGATGAATCTATCTCAGATGCCAACACATGTTCAATCTTCATAATTAGGACCTAAAAGCTAACTTCATAGCCCATAGGGTAACACCATTTTACCCTAGGTATAACAGCCTCAAAACATACACAGTCTGTCTCAACCATAAAACAATTGTGTCCTTATAATTTTCAAATAGTTCTTCAGGAATTATGAATCTTTCCTTCATTTTCCTCTGAAGAATCTTGATCATCCTAAATAGTTCTCCATTAACCCATGTGCTATTCTGTCTTCGGTAGCTCTTAGAAATATGAATACCAATAGGTATCCCTTTTCTCCAACCACTTGGGTGCATGCTAGGAAACTTGTGCTCAATGTGGATATATATATATATATGCATAAAGAGTGAGCCAAATCAAAAGGTTTTGGACTTGTCCTTCGTGATTAGTTTGACATTCTCAAAAACCTATTGTGCTAGAACCTCATATAGATTATAAGTAGTATTTTCTTTCACCATTCTATAGGCCATCATGATAAAACCTACAAATACTGAGTTAGGTCTACTACTATAGTAGAATTTTTAACCAAGTATCATCACAATCAATCTAAAATCATGTAAGAATATATCATTAACTGTCTATTTAGTCATAAATCTTGCGATCATAATATATGCATCGTCCGATGTTGCGCTCTTAGATATAAGTTTCATGATGTCGGCCAATATCATAGCTAAGCTCACTAGAGCTCAATCCACATATTCAGGGGTTGGATATATTTTATTTTTCTCATCCAATGATCCCCCTAAGGCCGTGCTTGACAAATTAGGTCGATTCTACTTTGCTAGCATCAGGTGAAGATCCAATATAATCCACTGTCTCTTCCTAAACCAATACATCATTAGACTCTTTGACTCTCCATATTTTACCACTGTTGCTACCTTCTTCTTTCCTAAAAAAATTATCAAAATCACTCTTGTATTCTACCATACTCTTTACCAGTATTATTGTCATTAGCCTTTGTATCCATAGGAGTTGGTGCTCTTATGTTATTTACAACATTATACCTGGAAAACTCTGCTATATGACCTGGATTGTGACATTTGTAGCATATAGGAGGTTTAATGTACTAATTAACTTGCAATTTACAATTTTTTGCAATGTGTCCAAGGTTTTTGCATTTGTAACATGTGATCTTAGCTGCTGATTCTCCTTTATTGTTGTCTTGTTTGTATCTATTTTGATCAGGTTTCCTGCATTCTTTCCTTTTGTGCCCATATGCATTGCAATTAAAACAATAACCAAAAAAATTTCTGAAAGGGTATTACCTTTGCAATCTCTCTTCATGTGTCCAAACTTGTTGCATCCAAAACATCTACCTCTGAAAGGTCCGATATGTTCTTTAGGTTCTTCAAGATTAGGTTTTTCTGCATCAATCTTTCCATTAGATTTTTCTTCCCGATTCTTAGAACATTCAGCTTCATTGAAGCCAATACCAGTCATATCACCTTTAGGTTTCTGTCTATCTCTCTATTCATCAATCAAGTCACTACTCATGTGAAGTTTCTCAATGTGTTTCTTTGTCTCAACAAGTTCACCTTTTATGATATGATTATATTTCTCCAATTCTAGATACTTGTTCTTGTAATGGTCAAGGTAAATATTCATTTGTCCCATTAGAGTATTAGCATATTTCAAAGCTTCTCCAGTCTTGATCTTAGCATTCTTTTCTTGTTGAATATCTTTAGCCATTATTTCATTTTCAAGCTTCAAGGCATTATTCTCTTGTTCAAGTTGCTTTATCTTATCTGAATTATCATTGTCTGAATTTTCTTTTATCTGAGCCATAAGATCTTGTCTATGATTTCTAGAGAGTTCAAGCTGATCCTTAAGTTTCTTGATGAATCCATCAGCTCTCCTTAATTTGAATCTCAAGTCACCATTTTTATACTTTTTCTTTGTCAAGGTCTTCAAGTGCTGCTTCAAAAGTCTCTTGTAAATTTTCTAAATCTATTCTGATCTCCCTTAAGCTGTTAGACTTTCTCCCCAAGGGCCAATAGCTCTGATACCAATTGTTAAGATTAAGTACTACTGAGAGGTGGGGGGGTGAATCAATATTACAACACTTTAAATAAATCTTAAGCCAATTCCAAATAAACCATAAGCATACTGAAATGAAAAGAACATAAGCAAATAACACAAAACTCATAAGACCATTATTTGTTGTTGAGGAAACCCTGGCCAAGGGAAAAATATGGTGGGGATGGTACCCACAAGCATGCACTAAAGTATAATGTCCCTGTTAGGAGCTCAATATTACATAGTACAATTCCTTTTTAGAGGAATAAAAACCTCATTAAAGGTATACAACACCCTATTAGGGGCCAAATAAGCTTACAACTCTTACAACAAAACTTCTGTTACAAAGTGTTCTTCAGTAATGAACAAAAACAAGCTTTTTCAATGCTTAGATAGTTCCAGTCATAGTTTTCCAATGATCTCTGTCATCCTCTGCTTTGCTATTTTCACACACACACACACACACACATATATGTATATATATATCTTTCTTATTACCAAGTTGGCTCTCTTAATAATATCACATAGTCATCTCTCAATACAAAATAAATAATGTAAAGAGAAAATACAAAGTCGGTACTCTTACATAACCAAAGTGTAGATTATCCAAAATTATAATCCAAATTAGCTTGTTAGGAGTCCACACTATACTCCTTAAATCATCGCTGCTATACAACTGATTTGTTACATTTTCCTATTGTCTACGCTTGTCTACAAATATCTCTAACTCACTATAATCAAATGCAAAACTGAATCAATCTTAGGTGGAGGTCATAAATACCCCGTAGTATCTTCCACTAAGCTTACAATTCATAACTGGTCGTACTCAATCTTCGCTAGCCAAAAAAATACTGTGGTACTCTATTTTTCTACTTTTGTACTTATTTATTTTGAAGACTGTATCTCTAAAACATAACTTCATTCCAAGCGATCAATATACCAGATATGTTGCCATAAATGACAACCCATAAATGTCTCAAATCATACAAAACTCATCACTTTCCAACACTAGAGACATTTCCCAATGATAAAGGAATGATCAATAATTAGTAACTTCTACATTGATACATATTTGATAGGTTTGGCTATATTCTTCCCTACTAAAACATCAAAACCATATCTTTTTCCTTTTTCCTTTTGTGGTTGTTGGTTGTGTGTCCTGCATGGTAGTGAAGTTCAATGAATGAGTGGTTACCATTTAATAATTTCTTACCATTATCTGTTCTTTAAATCCAGAGTTGTAAAAGGTTATGAAGAGTTGAATATCCATCTGGATTAGGTGTACCCACCTTGGTTTTGCAGAGATAGAAGTGCAAAGGGCAGTCTTGTCCCTATATTTGGTCCAATTACCTTAAGATAATCTCATATTTGGAACTAACCATTCTTCAAAAATCAATCTAAGGTATATTGGTAGCTTTCAAAGCATAAATTTTTTAAAATACTAACAAAATGGTGACTCTTCTAGGGAGTTGACCTTTGAAAGAACAAAGTTAGTCTTTCTTAGCCATTAGTTGTAATCCTTTTTCTTGTGAATCTCCTCTTTGCATTATTCATGTATAAGATAGTGTTGTATTTTCCCAACTTGTTTTGGGTGGCGAATCAAATAAAATCTTTGCATCGGTGTTGAGTAATACTTATTATTTTATACACATTTTCTCAAAATAAATACCAGATCTAGAGTGAAAGAACATCCTGAAGTTGAATTGGAAGGTGGAATTCCAACTACTTCTAGGGTTGGTCAGCCTAGGAGAGAAAAGGAGAACAAAGATAATCCATCTCCAAGAAGACAGGAGGAGGAAACTATGAGAGAATATTCAATCCAATACAACTATGAAGGAGATACATCAGAATCTGAAGAGGCTCCAGACTTTGGACTGGATACATATGGAGATTATAGTTTTCTTCATGTGAGAGAGAGAGAGAGAGAGGAAGAGGGATTTGACACTACTCTCCCAAACTTTAAAGATTCCTCTAAAGAACTTGATGAAAAGGAGAAACTTGTCAAAAGGTAGTTGGCCATTATATAAAAAAAGAAAAAAGAGAGGGCCAATAAGAAAAGACAAGATCATATCAAAGCTAACAAATTGAAAAGGAAATCGTTGAAACATCAGGCAGCGAGTCATGTTGAAGAACCTGATAAGGATGAAGAGAAGCTTGTCACCCACCAAAATATTGATACTCAAAGCCCTAAAGATAAGGGAAATAAGAAGATGACAATAGTTGAAATAAATGAACCTAAGAGTCACAAAGTTCCAATAGATCAAATGTCTAAATTAGAAATTGGACTTGAGAAAGCTAGAAGGGAAAGAGAAATCATGACCAAAGATCTTGACAGAGTAGAACTCGAGGGTGAGGATTTAGAGATGAAGAAAATGATTGATTTTATTAAGCAATCTTCTCGACCTTATCATGTTGATGTAGGGATTGCTGCAACATCAAATGCTAAAGCATCTACTTCCAAGACTGATGATCCATTCCAAAGGAGACTAATTCATGCATAAAGGTACAGTTTTTTTTCTTTTATTGGTATTCCTGGTTATCCTAATACATTTCCAAATGAAATGAGGGATAAAATTCCTAGATTTTTTGTAAATAATGTAATCACATGTGAGGAACATTTAAAGAAGTTTACACATACAATGGATGATTGTGATACTATACATGAGGATGTAGTTATGAAGCTTTTTGTCCTGTCTCTAGTTGAGGATGCTAGGGATTGGTTTAATGCATTACCTCATGATTTAGTGGGATCTATGGATGAAATAAAAGATTGATTTAAAGATCAATATGGTGATAAGACTAAATGATTTTTTTTGAATGAATTTAACAATATCAAGAAAAATTCAAATGAAGGAGTTCTTGGTTTCAATACAAGATTCTAAAAGGCTATGCATAGGCTTTTCCAAAAAATGAGGCTTGGTGATGAGGAATGTATTGATACATATTTAAATTATTTTGATTCTAAAATGGGATATATTCTTAGAGAAAATAATCCTAGAAGCATTAGTGAAGCCTATAAGATATCAGTTAACATAGAAATAAATAGAAGAGTATCAGGAAAAATGGATAAAAGGGAAGATGGGAAGCTTACTAGGATCAATCAATAGGAATCAGAAAATAAAGATAATAGGGCTCCCAATAATAATAGGCCATCTTATAATAGCTATAGTCAGCAACCAAGGATGCAAAATTTTCCCTATAATACCCAATGGAAGGATGGGTAACCTATTTTCCCACAAAGGAAAGATAAGCCTGATAATAAGACCCCTGATCCTCTGCAAAGAAATTTTGTTAACATCTGTAATGAGGATTATTGATGTGAATCTTGTCAATCTCCACACAATCCTGATTATTATGTTGTTGCCTCAAATTTATATGCAAGTAAGGAACAAAGAGAGGATAAAGGTGAATTGTATGATGAAAGTGGTTGTGCTATGACCTACTCATCTCCATGTCCTGAAGTAGATTTTGTTGATGAAATTGAAAATCATGATGTCTCTGGATCACAAAGCAGGGTATAAGCATATTATCAACAATTTTTCTCTGATAAAGAAGAAGAAGAGGTTGATAACTATTGGAAACTACAATTGAAACAATTGTTATATTGTCATTAATGTCAAACCTTAACTGGTAAGATAGTTGTTATCTTGTAAAGTGTCATATAAATTTATTGTTGAAGAAGATTTGAAAAGAAGAGATAAAAAGAAGACCTGGTGAAATGGTTGAGTTATGTGAAACTACAATGGGTACTTGATGAGATTGCACCTTGACAAGGTAATATATTGTTTATCTTAAGTCTAAATGAAGTTTGTATGAATACAAGATTAGTCTTGACCAAGTAACAGAGCTGAAGATTAAGGAACTTATGTAAGTTCCAAGTAATGTCGAGTGATGTGAGTGTCGAATGAGCACCATTATGTGCTAAGAAAATTTAGTGTCGACTGAGCATCAATATTTGTCGAGTGTCAAAGAAATATTGAGTTATCTAGTGATGACCGAGTGACAGAACATAGTATTTGCCGAGTGTCAGTATTATGACAGTTTGAGAGAGATTTGAGATCCCAGCCAACATAGTTGATTTTCTTGGGATATGTGAAGTCTATTTAAGATAAGGATTATTGTTGTGGAGAATTAAATGAGCTTTTAATATATGTTTAACCATTTTATGTATGGATTAAATAAAGAGTTTTAGGATGTATTCTACAATGTAGATGGAAATGAAATGTTGGAAGGATTTGTTGGATCTAATCTAAACCTAAGATCTACGGTGATGATTAAGAGACAATAGATTGAGCTACCTGATCAGGAGGTATAAGATTAACCTAAATTTTAGGTTATGTGTGTGTGGTATGAGGTTAATTTAGTTTATTGGAAAAATCTAAGCAAAAGGAAGAGAAGGCTAAAGAGAGCAGTATATGACTGCACAATGGTGATTGCTTGAAGGATTTCCAAGTAGATCCGAGTGATAGAGATGACAATGAAGGCCGATTAGTGAATTGGAATTTTAGCTATAATTGGATATGTATTTGCAAAGTGAGTTGTATGTTTCAGATCACAATTTGTTACTACTTTCTAACCATTGTATCAGTTGCAAAATCCTTTTAAACAAGGTTGACCTAACAGTCATATTGTTAAATCCTTTAATCAAAGTGACATTCTAATGGAATGGTTTAAGACCTCTGACAAGGTTCACTTCTAATAGAGTGATTAAATCCTTTAACCGGGTTGGCTTTTCACAGAGTTCACTTTAGAAGAGTGAAAATTTGGCAGCATGTTACTGGTGGTTTTTCTCATATTGGGTTTCAACGTTAAATCCTGGTGTCATACTTGTGTTAATGTTATTTGATGTGCTATACTGTTAGGAGATTTATATTCTTCAAGTTGATTACAATAGGATAGTAAACTGCAAATTTATATTATTGATCATATGCTATAGAGACCTAGTGGATTATTGAGTGGATCTGAGTTGGTTGAAGTGTTTGAAAGTTTAATTGGTACATCTGGACCTTGGATAACTGAATCACCCCCCTTGTAAGTTATTCTAAATAATTATAACAATTGGTATTAGAGCATTGTGGTGCTTGTAGAGAAAATTTTGAAGGTACTTGAAGCTAAAGATCAAGATGTATAAAAAGGAGGTACCAAGACTGAATAAGGAGAATTTCCCTGCATGGAAAAGTTTGACGAAGTTACAGCTAGATAGAATTAGAGATGTTGCAAAATACTATGTGGAAAATGATTACATAATAGTGCCTACTATTATGATAGCTCAACAGATGAAATAAAAACAAGAACACAACCAAGCAATGTTGGAGAGTGCATCAACCCTAAGCTATCTTAAATTTGAAGACATAAAAGATTGAAAAAATGGAAAAGAAATGTGGGATACACTGGAAAATACCTATGAAGGTAATACAAATGTACTGAGAGCCAAATTCGAAAGCTTGAGAGGTAAGTTTGATGAGATGAGAATGCAAGATGGTGAAACTGTTGTTCAGTATTGTAGTCAAGTTAAGGAGGTTGTAAATGCTATTAGAGGAGAAAATAGAACTATTAGTGATGATACTGTTATTAGCAAGGTACTGAGAACCTTACTTCCTATATATGCTATTAGAGTATCTACTATACAAGAACTGAGATGTACTCCTGGTAACAACTTAACTCAGGAAGGTCTAGTTGGTAGACTTACTGCTTTTGAAATGTCAAATTTTGATAATTTCACTCCCCACCATGTTGATTTTGCATTCAAATCAAAATTGACTCTTCATAAATCAAAGAAAGGAAAAGAAAGACATGTGAATAGTGACAGTGACACTTATGATGAAGATCTTGATGAACTTGAAGCACTTATGACTAGAAGACTACCGAGAGGAAGAGGAAAATTCAAAGGTAAACTTCCTATAATTTGTTTTTCATGTGATAAAGTTGGTCATATTGTTGCAAGATGTCCTAACAATAATGACAAGGATGAGAGAAGGGAAAAAAAGTATAAAGAAAAAAAGGGATGAAAAATACTTCAAAAGGTATAAGGACTATAAAGATAAAGGTAAGAAATCCAGCTATATTGTTGAAGAATAAACTAATAGTGAATTTGATAAATTTGATGACAGTGATATAGAAGTTGTTTATGTTGCTATGAAAGATGATTCTGATGAAGATGAGAAAACTACACTTATTCCATATATGAGTAAAGGTGATAGATGGATAATTGATAGTAGTTTTTCACATCACATGATTGTTGACAAAAGTAAATTTTAAACCTTAAACTATTGCAAAGGTCGTAGTGTTAAGTTTGGTAATGACAAACCATGTCCAGTGAAAGGAAAAGGATAAATAAAACTAACTGATAAGATCATATGTGACAATGCTTATTGGGTACAAGGAATAAAATGTAATTTGTTGAGTATTGCTCAGTTGAATACTTTTTGATATTGAGTTGAGTTCCATCAAAGAAAAGCTAAGATATTTGATGCTATTGGTGAACTAATTAGAAGTGGAGAATATACAAGAGGTAATTTGTTCTATCTAGATTTATCTGATGAGACATGTTTGTTTGCACAATATGATGATATATGGTTATGTCATAAGAGGTTATGTCATGCAAACTTTGACAATTTGGTAAACATTAGTAAGATGAAAAGAGTAAGAGGGTTACCAAGATTGAAGAAACCTAATAATGTTATGTGTAAGCAATGTCAGTTGGGCAAAATGACAAAGTCTAGTTTTAAGAGAAAAACCTATACTTTAGATAATGTTGTGGAATTGGTTCATACTGACCTTTGTGGACCTATTGGTATACAAAGCTACCGAGGTGATAAATATTTCATACTGTTTGTTGATGATTACTCTAGAATGATGGCTACAATATTTCTAAAAGAAAAATCTGATGCTTTTTAGTTGTTTAAGTGGTATTTGGCAAAAGTTGAAAAAGAGACAAGTAAGAGTTTGAGATGTCTGAGATTTGACAGAGGAGGAAAGTTTATATCTAATGAGTTCAACTTATTCTGAAATGATAGAGGAGTTAAAAGACAAATGTATGTTCCAAGGACTCCCTCACATAATGACATAGCCAAGAGAAGTAATAGATCAATAATGGACTGTGCTAGAACAGTGATGATAGAAAAGAAGGTCGCACAAAAGTAGTGGAGAGAAGTTGTAAGTACAACAGTCTATACCTTGAACCGAGTACAAGTCAAGAAAGGTACTGATATTACACCTTATGAGTTATGGTATGGTTATGCATCTAATGTAAAATGTTTTAAAGTTTTTGGGATAAAATGTTATATACTGAAGGATAATAGAAATGGAAAACTTGATGCTAAGAGTCATGAAGGCATATTCCTAGGTTATTCCACTAAAACAAAAGTGTATGTGTTTGAACTCTAACACTAACAAAGTTGTGGAAAGTGCAAATGTTAGAATTGATGAAATATGCAAAAAATAATAAAGTGGAATGCAAGCAAGAACTTGAAGATTACAAATATTTTGTTTACATGAATGAAGGAGAGCTCAACAGTATGCCTGAACATAAAAAATAAGTTGTTGAACAACAGAATGATGTTGTCGAGCAACAACAAGAAAATAATGAGTTACAGAAAGATGTTGTCGAGCATCAGGAGGAAACTACCGAGCAATCTAAGAATGAAACAAAGACACAAAATGAACATGAAATTAACTTTGATGATAAATCTGAGGATGAGCAACAAGAGAAAAGGAGACCAGAACCTACACTAGCAAACTATGTAAGAAGACATCATAAACTAGATCAAATTATTGAAGATAAAGAGTCAGAGGTCATGAAAAGAAGAAAAATGAAAAATTAGACATGTTTACTGTGTGAAATTGAGCCGAAATTAGTGAAAGATGCTTTAGGAAATGAAGATTGGATATAGGCCATGAATGAAGTAATTGAAAAAATTGTGAAGAACAAAACCTAGACACTAGTACCTAGACCAAAGGACAAGAATGTTATTGGAACAAATTAGGTATTTAGAAATAAGTTGAATGAACATGGAGATGTTTTCCCTAGTTGCAAGATTGGAAGGACTTAGAAATCTATTGGATGATGCAGCTTACAAGGGATTCAAAGTATATCAAATAGATGTCAAATCAACATTTTTGAATGGAATAATAGAAGAACATGTATACATTGAACAAGCTGAAGGATTTGTTGGTTCAAGCAAGAAGAATATGGTTTGCAAGCTACATAAAGCGTTGTATGGATTGAAGCATGCCCCTAGAGCATGGTATGAGATATTGCACAATTACTTAGTCAAGATTGGATTTACAAGGACAAATGACAAAAATAATCTATACTTAAAGTTTGAGAAAGGTAAAGGGATATTGTTAGCTGAAATATTTGTTGATGATATCATATTTGGAGGACAAGATGTTTTATGCCAATTATTTGCAAAAGAGATGCAAACTAAATGAGATGTCTATGTTTGGAGAATTCAAATTATTTGTTGGTTTGCAAGTATATCAGATGAAGAAAGGTATCTACATTACTCAATCTAACTATATTAAGGAGACACTAAATTTTTTTGGCATGGAGGACTCCAAACCTGCAAGTACTCCTATGGCTACTAGATAGAAACTATCAAATATCGATGAGACAACTGAAGTGAATCAAACCCTATATAGATCAATGCTTGGAAAACTACAATATGTTGTCCATAATAGACCAGATATTGCATTAGAAATTGGGATTATTGGAAGATTTTATACAAATCCTAAAGATAGTCACTTAATGGTAGTGGAAAGGATTCTGATATATTTGAAGGGAACAAAGGACTATGGATTATATTACAAGAAGAATGAGAAGTTTGAACTGAAAGTTTACACAGATGCGGATTGGGAAGGTAATGTTGATGATAGAAAGAGCACAAGTGGAGGTGCATTCTTTATAGGAAAGATATTAGTCTCTTGGATAGTTCTTGCAAGAAACAAAATTGTATTTCTCAATCTACAACAGAGGCTGAATATGCCACAACAACAGTGAATTGTTCAAACATAGTGTGGATCAAGAAATTATTTAAAGGTATGAAGGAAGAGATACAAACCCAGTTGTTATTTTTTGTGATAACGCTAGTGCTATAAATATTTCAAAGAACCTTGTGATGCATGCAAAGACCAAGCATATTGCTATCAAGTATCGTTACTTGAGAGAGCTGGTACAAGACAAAGAAGTAAGACTTGAATATGTTAATACAAAGGAACAAATGGAAAATATATTCACTAAGGCTTTACCTAAGGATGCTCATGAGTATCTAAGAGGCAAACTAGGGGTGATTCCCCTATTTGAGGCAAACTGAGATCATATGGAGTGGTTGCATCAAATGTATTACATATAATATCTGACAGATTGATGCAAAGGTGGTCACACTTTAGGAGTCACTCGAAGCTATGAAGTGTTAGGAAAAAGATGTTGATCAGTCATAAGCAAGATGACAGAGGGAGCATAGAATTCAGAAAACCTAACACATAGATATCTACATGAGGAAGATGTATGTATTTGTCATTGTTGTCAAAGAGGGAGATATACATGGGAGAATAAGACATGAAAACATTTAGGGAGATATACTATGAGGAATATGTCTAGAAAGATATTACACAGAGAAAAATATATCCAAGAGGGAGACAATATTTGTATTGGAGAGAATCAGAAAGAAACTAAGGACATTAATGAAAATCTATTTTCAGAACATACTTTTTGGATCGTTTGGGAACCTTGCATATGTTGTTTGTTTGCATGTGTTTTCCATCAATGCCAAAGAGGGATATTGTTTGAAACTACAATTGAAACTTTTTTTATATTTCCATTGATGTCAAACCTTAATTGGTAAGACAGTTTCTATCTTTTAAAGTGCCATATCAATTCATTAATGAAGAAGATTTGAAAAGAAGAGATAACAAGAAGACCTAGAAAAATGGTTGAGTTATGTGAAACTAAAATGGGTACTTGATGAGATCCCACCTTGACAAGGTAATATATTGTTTATCTTAAGTCTAAGTGAAGTTTGGATGACTACAAGATTAGTATTGACCAAGTAAAAAAGAAGAAGATTAAGGAATTTATATAAGTGCCGAGTAATGCCGATTGATGCGAGTGTAGACCAAGCGTTAGTATGTGCCAAAAAATTTAGTGTCGACCGAGCATCAATATTTTCTGAGTGTCAAAGAACTACTGAGTTATCTAGTAATGACCAAGTGACAAAACACAATATTTGTCGAGTGTCAATATTATGACAGTTTGAGAGAGATTTGAGATCCCAGCCGACATAGTTGATTTTCTTGGGATATGTGAAGCATATTTAAGATAAGGATGAATATTATGGAGAATTAAATGAGCATTTAATATATGTTTAACCATTTTATATATGGATTCAAGAAATATTTTTAGGATGTACTCTACAATGTAGATGGAAAAAAAATGTTGGAAGGATTCATTGGATCTGACCTAACCCTAAGATCTACGGTGATGATTAAGCAGAAATAGATTGAGCTACCTGATCAGGAGGTATAATATTAAAATAAATTGCAGGTTATGTGTGTGTGGTTTGAGGTTAATTCAGTTGATTGGAAAAATCTAAGCAGAAGGAAGAGAAGGCTGAAGAGAACAATACAGGACTGCACACTGGTGATTGCTTGAAGGATTTCCAAGAAAATTTGATTAATAGAGATGACAATGAAGCCCAGTTAGTGAATTAGCATTTGAGCTATAATTGGATCTATACTTTCAAAGTGAGTTGTATGTTTCAGATCACAATTTTATATTACTTTCTAACCATTATATCAGTTGCAAAATCCTTTTAAACAAGGTTGACCTAACAGTCATATTGTTAAATCCTTTAATCAAGGTGACATTCTAATGGAATGGTATAATCCCTCTAACAAGAATCACTTATAATAGAGCTATTAAATCATTTAACTGTGTCACATTTAACAATGTCTATTGTAACCTTTAACCAAGTTGACTTTTCACAGAGCTCACTTCAAAAGAGTGAAAAATTGGTAGCATGTTACTGGTGGTTTTTCCCATATTGGGTTTCCATGTTAAATCCTGATATCATACTTGTGTGAATGTTATTTGATGTGTTGTACTGTTAAGAGATTTATATTATGCAATTTGATTACAATAGGACAATAAGATGCAAATTTATATTATTTATTATATGTTATAGAGAGTGAGTGGATTACTGAGTGGATTCGAGTTGGTTGAAGTGTTTGAAAGTTTAATTAGTACATCTGGACCTTGGATAATTGATTCACCCCCCTCTCAGTTATTCTAAATTATTCTAACAGATAATATAATTTGTAATGCTCAGAATGGAAAGGAATCTACAGTGTTGAGAAGGCCTTCTGATGAGGAAATAACATAGATTACAACTGATCTGGTTACCAAAGCAAGAAGTAATTATGATTTGAGAAATATAATAGTTGGCAGTGAAGGAAGCAAACTAGTTACTTTTTTCTTCAAGGAGACCAAAGTAGATACTAAATATCAACAAGAGAGGGAAATTTGCTGAGGGTGTAAGGTAAAAGTTAAGAATGGAGACAAATCAAATGGTTCAAACATTGTATATAAAGTAAAATAAAAAATTTGGGAAACAAGTTCTCCCCCTCTTAAAATGGACAATAAGCAATCAAAGAAAGAAGATCCTACTTTGGCCATTCAAGTTGAGGATGGTAATCCTTGTATTGAGAAACAAGAATTCTCTGATGCAAAATACACCCCTACTGATATGGGGCAGTTGTTATCACAAATCACAGTCCAAGCTCCATTTTTTGAAATGATGAGGATTGAGGAACATAAGGAGAAGGTCCTCACATTAGTAAATGGTGTTTCTTCCACAAGATTTCATAATCTAGAAGGTGTTGAAAAGGTGAAAAATGTACAAGATAAATTAGAAAGCAAGGGAAAAGAGTCTTAAGAAATGATTTCAAAAATCCCTCAGATTTATTTAAATACAAATCTGTTGATCCCTTTTTCTTGACTCTAGTTATTAATGGTAAGATGCTAAAAATTGCATGATAGATTTAGGAGCATCTAACACTATTATACCTGCAGAGATAATGAAGTCAACAGGATTACAAGTTGATACTCCTCATGGAAGGTGTTAGGCAATGGATTCAAGAGAAATCCTTGTCATTGGTACTATTAAGGCTTTTCCTTATCGGTTGGCTTCTTATCCTGACAAAATGATGACAATGAGCGTTCTAGCGTTGATATTTCCTCCTCAGTATGGAATGTTGTTATCTAGAAAATGGAGTGCTTCAATGGTAGGAAGTATTCAATGTGATCTATCTTTTTCTACTTTCAATATTTATGGTAACAATGTCAAGGTATCCTGGGAAAATAGAACTCCTCACATGATTGAGGAAAACGAAGATACTAATATGAATTGTTTTATGGATACTAATATTGGATATTTTCAAGTACAATATGTATGGGTTGAAGGAAGAAATCAACTTATGTTTTTATCTGATGACAAAGACAATTTGATGGACCAAATATAATTTGTGGACCATGTACTTTGATGGAGCAAGTTTTAAGGAAGGAGCTGGTGCATGAATCTTATTGATAGCTCCTAGTGGTAAGACCTTCAAGTTTTCTTTTACACTGTTGTTTACATACACAAATAATGTTGTAGAATATGAGGCTTTGTTGATAGGATTGAGATTAGCCTTAAAACATGGAATAAAAGGTCTCAGAGTGATTGGAGACTCTGAATTGATAACATCTCAGATTAAATCCAAATATGTTTCATAAAATCAGAGACTCAAGAAGTATAGAACGCTACCTGGGATGAATTGGAAAATTTTGATGCATTTGGTATTGATTGGATAGATAGAGGTCAGAAAAAATGACATATTTTCTAGAAAACATTGCTTTAAGACCCGAGGATATAGATTTTTCAGGAATTTCTAAAATAGAGATTTAATCTAGGCCTTAAAAACTAAATAATATTGAAAACTGACAAGTTTTTGAAGATGACTTAGATATTATGAGATTTTTAAATTGTGAAGCAGACTTTTTAAACAAAGAAATGGATTTCAATGGATGTATGGAAACCTTGGATAATAAAGATACCATTTTGGTAAAGAGGTTCTTCAATTGAAATCAAATAGAGTTCCTAAAGGGCTAGTTATTCTTGAGAGAGCTTTTGATAATAAAGAGAAGTCTTTTTCTGGAAATACTGTAAGTAAAATTGAAGATTTGGAAGAAATAAACATAGAAATAGCTGAGGACCCTATGAATGTGTATATTGTTAAAAATTTGTCCCCTAAAACTAGTAAGTTATTGGTTAATCTTCTCAGAAAGTATAGGCATGTTTTTGCATGGTCTTATAATGATTTGAAGGCCTATAGAGAAGATCTGTTTCAACACGAGATTCCTTTAAAGGAAGAAACTAAGCCTTTCAGACAAAAAATGAGACATATCAATCCCAATATGGCACCAAAAATGCAGCAAGAATTAAAAAGGATGAGAGATGCTGGGATTATA
This sequence comes from Thuja plicata, assembly GCA_018584345.1. Lineage (NCBI taxonomy): Eukaryota > Viridiplantae > Streptophyta > Pinopsida > Cupressales > Cupressaceae > Thuja > Thuja plicata. The sequence goes on along the minus strand of MU224855.1, from coordinate 613,614 downwards.
AAAATCATCAGACATTCCACATGGGTATCTAACTTGGTACCAGTGAGAAAGAAAAATGGTGATATCAGACTTTGTGTAGATTTTAGAATTTTGAATGTCAATTCATTAAAAGACAATTATGGTTTTCCAAATATAGAAGCCATGCTACTAAGAGTTACTGGGTCTAAATTAATGTCTATGATGGATGGGTTATAAAGATATGACCAAGTCATGGTTAAGGAGTCTAAACAATTTAAGACTACATTCACCACACCATGAGGTATTATGTTTATGTGAGAATGCCTTTTGGCTTGATAAATGCTGGGGAAACTTCTCAGAGAGCCATGGATGTGGCATTTTCAGATTTCATAAATGACTTTTTAGTTGTTTACCAAGATGACTCGATAGCCTATTAAGCAAAAGAAGATCAACACTGTGATCATCTTGAGAAGATTTTTGTTAGAGCTTTGGAGTATGGGGTCTCTTTCAACCCAAAGAAAAGTGATTTTGGAGTCATAGAGGGAAAGATCCTGGGACATATTGTATCTAAAGATGGATTAGCGATTGACCCTGAAAGGGTTGCTGCTATTGATAAATTCCCTCAACCAAAGAATGTCAAGGGCATTATATCTTTCTTTGGACAGGTAAATTTATTGAGGAGATTTGTTACAAATTTTGGAGAGATTAGTATCCCTATTTCAAAGATTATGAAGAAAGGATCTAAGGTGGAATGGAGTGAAGAATCATATAAGGCCTTCCTAGGTATTAAACAAGCTATCAAAGATGCTCCTATTTTGAGAACACCTGATTATGACAAACCTTTGCATATTTTCTCCTTTGCTTCATACAATATTGTTGCTACAATATTGGTACAAAAGAATTCAGAGGGCTTTGAACAACCCATTTCCTTTTTCAGTAAGTCTTTACAAGCAGCAGAATTGAAGCATGACATCATGGAAAAACAAGCATATGCTCTGGTTAAAGTTGTCAAAGCTTTTAGGTGTTATTTGGTAGGAGCAACTATAATTTCTTATGTGCCTAGTGTTGTTGTGAAGGACATTATGGTCCAACAGGAAATTTTAGGAAGGAGGTGTAGATGGATAAAAAAAATCCAAGAGTTTAATATTGACATTCAGATCACAAAATTGGTCAGAGGCCTAGAACTTGCAAAACTTATGGCTCAGAGAAATTTATATGCAAATCATGTAAACATGTTAGAAGAAGAGAAAAGGCCTTATATTTATGATATGGATTGATGTGATTTGTATAAGGACATCATTGGATATCTACAAAAAATGAATTACCTCCTGAAATAGATGAAAATAGGAAGAGAACATTTAAGTTGCATGTCATTAAGTATGCAATAATACAAGGTCAATTATGGTGGAGGAGCAATGAAGGAGTATTTATCAAATGTGTAGATTATGAAAAATCCAAGAACTTGTTGGAACAAATGCATGATGGTGCATGTGGGGGCCATTACATGGCTAAGACTACTGCACATAAGATTATGAGGTATGGTTTTTTGTGGCCTACTATCTTCAAGAATGCCCACAGTTATGTCAAAAAATGTGATGCTTGCCAGAGATTTGCAGGTAAGCTTAAGTTTAGTGAAAACTTACCTCTAAGGCCTATCACTGTTGAGACACATTTTCAAAAATGGGGAATGGATTTAATTGTAGATATTCCTAACAAGTCTAGTGGGGTTGGCAACTGATTATTTTACTAAGTGGGTTGAAGCAATTTCCACCAAAAGAGCCACTAGTAAAGTTATGATTGATTTTATGCTGCAGAATATCCTCACTAGGTTTGATTTTCTTGAAACTATTGTGGTAGATAATGCAATGTGTTTCAGATCTGAAGAATTTAATGATTTTTTCCAGTAGTATGAGATCCAAGTTTCTTATTCTTCCCCATATCACCCACAGGGGAATGGTCAAGCTGAATCTAGTAATAAGAGCCTGATAAAAATTTTGAAAAGAGTATTGGATAAGAAAAAAAGGGTCTGGGATTCAAAGTTGCAACAATTATTATGGATAGAGAGATAGTGAAAAAATCCATTAGTTGTGAATCCTTTATTTTATTATATGGTATACATGATGGGTTGTCACAAAATAACCTATTGCAAATGTACAAGTTTATCTAATAATATGATGAGGAATTAGATGATGAGATGAAGATCATAATGGATGATTTCATACAATTGGATGAATCAAGAAGGGAAGCACACGACAAGAATGTTAGGTTATAACTTTAATGTAAGGATTTATATGACAAAATAACCACTGTAAGAAGTTTTGAAACTGATGATTTGGTCTTGATGCGGAATGTCAAATTGGAAGATAAAGGAAAACATAGCGAATTTGATCCTATTTGGTTAGGACCATATATCATTGACAGTAAGTGGGGTTTTGATTCTTACATTTTAAAGGATATAACTGGAAATATTTTGAAATTGCCAGTTCATGGATAGTTCCTAAAGTTCCACTTCTCTTGAAGTTCTTAGAATCCATGAACAATCGATTGTAAATAAGTTTTGGTGTTCCTTTCTGTTGTTTTCTGTTTGTTGTAGGTTAGTTTTTGCTTTCTATAGGTGGTCTTCTTAACTCAAAGTTTTGGAATCTTGTCATGCCTACAAGGGACATGAATCCCCAATTAGATCCACTGTTAGCCCTATAAAAAATTTCATGGGTCCAAGGCTTTACTTCTATTTTTGCAGTGTTTTATGTCTCTAGTTCTTAAACCCTTGGTCTGTCTTGGGAAAAAAGGTTCTTAAACCATAAAAACCTAAGTCTGTATTGCCTGTTATAATTTTGAGTTAATTTTGGGATCACTTAAGTCCTTTTAACCCATGTGTTCAATGACATCGTCGGTGGGGCTATCACTTTACCATCTCCTAAGTCCTATTTCCTAGCGGGACCACTTTAATTTTTCCTAAGTCCTTAGGTTTCCAAAATACTTGTTATGCTTTGAAAAAGTTACGTGCAGGTCCCTTTTCATCCAAAAATAGGCATGTTTCCTTAATTGAGATATGAAGATACTTTATGCTTCAAGGCATTGCGCCTAGGCAACACCTATCTTTTTTGAGATTGTGAGGTCAACGTTCTTCAAAGTTAGCGACAGGATCATGAACCGTCAGATCAGTTTTCAATCTACGGCAGGCGTAATACATTGAACAAAAGATGCACTCCCTTTATTAATCAAGGAATCACTACATGATGCCAAGTGTCCATCCTTCAATAGCTAGTGGCGATGATCTTGACCATCCCATTTTTTTTAATCCAGTAGTTGGAGTTATGCTTTGAATGTAAGATGCTCGACAGATAACCTTTGCGATTTTACACATGTGTTCCACGTGGAAAGTGGTTAGGCTTATAGACAATTTAATGATCCATTAGATTTTATTTGATCATGTGGTTCACGTGATTCCTCTATACCAAATATGCACTCTTTTTATCAATTGCAAGATCACGCCCTTGCGCCACGTGGAGGTAAGTGGGACCAAAGATGCCAGGTTACCAAGGTTGTTTCTAGACGTTTAGATCTTTCAGATCTAACAGATGACACTTTACCACTGAGAAGAGTTGCAAGGTGGATATTGTTCATAGGATCATGAATGTAAGACATGTGGAAAGGGGTCAGTGCTAAAAGAGGTTAATATGCGGTCAGATTGTTTTGATTGTGCGGTGTGCACTATGCCTTAAAGGAAAGTTGATCAAAGTTTAGTCTTTGAGGCATTGCAACCGATCGACGTGTGTCTAGACTGGGTTGTGGTTTCTACGGTTTCAAAGCCAAGGGTAAGGTTAATGTGAAGTTTAGTTAGATTTCATTAGACAGCCAACGCTTTCTCTTAAAGCAAAGATGCTCTATAGGTATTCATCAAGGGATCATGATAAAGAGACGCATGTCCAGATCTAATTGTTGGCTCGCAGGTAACTTAAAAGGAGATCTATGGCTGTGTTATAAAGTTGTTTTAAAGTCTAAATCTTGGCCATTGATGATGAATTATATGCCAAGTGTAGCCATAGGAGTGGATTTTCAAAATTTTTAATTATTTTCCATCTGGGTTTCAAAGTGGTGGACTGTGTTGTTTGTTGTAGAGCAATAAATTTATCAATATGATCTTCTAGATCATTTTTTTGTGGTCGAAGGATGTTGTATAGATGGAAATTTGATTCTTAAGAGTGTATTTATGGGAGAATATTTCTTTAGGGTTTCTAATCAATTTGTTAATCCTTTTTTATCCCTAGTTCTGTCCTTTTCTATTCTTTGCCATTAATGAAAGGTCCTTTCCAGAGTTATATAAAAAAAGGAGACTAGGTTGCATTCTTTAGGAGTTGAGCTTTTCAAGAAGGTTTAGTTGGTGTTCTATAGTTCTTAAGGGCCAAATCTTCCTAAGGGAATTAATGCAAACCAAACATTCCATCCATTGTTCCTCTTGCAGGGCTTTGTTCTTCAGTTTCCAAAGATGGGTGGCGACTAGACCATATTCCTCAACTGGATGAATTAAATGAAGGTTTCAACTTGCTAATGATAGAGATGCTAGGTTGTTGAAATGAATTATTTCCCCTATCATGTAATGTTTTAAATTGTTTATCCCTAACCCTAAATGATTCAAAGCTTGTTGCAGTCCCTATTTCTATAAAGTGATTTCCAAGATCATTTAGAGGGGTTGGAAACTTGGGGAAGTAACATAAAGCATTTAAGTTGTATACTATTTCCAATGAGTATAACATATGTATATCTAGAGAGTGTTAATATAGAATAGAAGGTTACAAATATTTTTCATTTGTTGAAGTAGCATATGTCTTAAAATACTTTGAAATAGAAACTTGATTCTTCATACTTAATACAATATATCATATCTAAGTCTCCCCTTTTTGTTTTAGCTCTTGAGTTTTGGATCTCCCGATTCACTACATAGAGTTTATCTATGTATATGTTGTTATTCCTTAGTTTTGATCAAGGATCAAATTAAATCTTGCTTTGGATAATACATAAGTTCATCTGGTTTACATAAGGATCCTATAAGAAGTGTTTGGTTTGAATTATTTGTATTCATGGCTTTGAGTCTTTGACAGTAGATGGTTTCTTTGCTCTATATCTAAACTAGAGACATTTCTGAATGGATAAGGCACTGATCAGTAATTAGAAACTTCTACATTGATACATATCTGATAGGTTTGGCTACATTCTACCCTATTAAAATATCAAAACCATATCTTTTTCCTTTTGAGTTTTGTGGTTGTTGGTTGTGTGTCCTGCATGGTAGTGAAGGTCAATGAACGAGTGGTTACCATTTAATACTTTCTTACCATTATTTGTTGTTTAAATCCAGAGTTGTAAAAGGTTGTGAAGAGTTAAATATCCATGTGGATTAGGTGTACCTGCCTTGGTTTTGCAGAGCCAAAAGTGCATAGGGCAGTCTTGTCCCTATAGTTGATCCAATCACCTTGAGATAATCCAATATTTGGAACTAAATATTCTTCAAAAATCAATCTAAGGTATATTGGTAGCTTTTAAAGCATAAATATTTTAATTTTAGTCACATGACTAAAACTGATCAAATTCTACTAACTTTTTGCAATTCAAAAAGTATAAATGACTAATTTGGTCATCAGGTAAAATCACAAGGTTGGACAAATAAAAATGACTAATAAATAGTCACCCAAAACAAATTGACTAAATAAATGACCAAATAAATGACTACATAATTAGTCACCCAAATAAAAAAGGCTAAATGATTGATTATTACTCCTTTATAATAATATTTGATAATATCATAGACTTATATACTTAGAAGATCCATTTCACTAGTAAAGCTTGTTTGCTAATAGGCTTAGTTCATGAACAAGCCATCTACACCGGTCTCATGCCAAAAATATGTCTTTCAGGTGATTTCAAAATTGATCGATAAACAATATTTAGAGATAGAACCACTGCAAGCAATAGTTACCATCAAACAAATTTTCAGTCATGGTTTACTATTTCAAAATGGTTTCTCATCTCACGCCTAAAACAAATTTGACTTTGCACATATAATATTAGATTTGCATATTAAATCAGATTTTGTTTACATGCATGAAATATTTAGCCCTTAAACATGTTACCTATTTTTTTTTGCTTTAAAGCATAAAATAGCTTTGTATGTCTCCTAATTAGGTCTCGTTAGAGGGTTGTGAAATTCATCTAAGTATTTTGCAATTAGCATTATCGAGGTGCATATTCATAGTTGTAGGGGGTGAACTATTTAAATTAAGTATTTCAAAATTTTGCAATGTTTATTAAGACAAAATTAACATTTTGTCTTAAAAACCTAAATTATTATTTTAATTATCTTAAATTTAAAATTTAAAATATTTCGAATATTGTTCTGAAATTCATCTAAGCATTTTGCAATCAGCATTATGGAGGTGCATATTCATTGTTGTAGGGGGTGAAGTGCTTAAAAGTATTTCAAAAGTTTTCCGTTAGAAGGTTGCAACATTCATCTAACTAGCCTTTTTGAAATTAGCATTAAATTAAAAATAAAGACAAAAGAAATATAGCAACGTCTATGCATTACCCAAAATATATTATTTATTATAATTACTAATTAATTAAAAATAAAAATTAATTAATTAAAAATTGAAATAGAATGTATATTTTTAATTAATTAATAATCATCATATAGAATGGGACATCGATCAAAAATCACAAAAATGGGGTATTTTGGGTGTCGTATATCTAACAATGGGAAGAAACGATATTTTTCCCTGCGCGCGCAAGAAGGATTGGCGACAAAATAGAGAATGAGGGTAGAGAAATTCACGTTTCATTTCATTGCTTCTTCGATTCAGTAATGCATGTCATTTCTTTCACTTTATTTGTCTGAAATTTATTCTTAATCTATCTTAGGGTTTATTGAACCAAGTTTATAAACAAAATAAAAATTGCGCTCAACCTTCATAATAATGGAAGAAATCAGCTAGCGGATGGAAGTGAACCGTTGAGTACACAAATTATAAGGAGAGGTTAAGAGTTGTGAAATTTGTCCATCTGTATTCATCGACAACTTAGAGTGGATGAGAAATTGAGAAATGGGATTACAATCCTTTTACCAGATACAATCAATCTTATTTGTGGTACAAAAACTCAGGTTTCATCATTTCTATCTTCTTATATGTTCATTTTTTGGGTGTGGTTTGCATGGATTAGTGGAGGGTGTGAATCATTTATTTACTTTACATTTTCATTTTATTGATTTAGTCAAAACCCACCTTTTATATGCATTGCTTAGGGTATGTTTGTCTTCAAGTTCTTCACTGGTAACTCTTATAATTTTAGAAAATCACCTTAAAATTGACTCACATGGAATGCCATTCCTGACTTTATGAAAAATTATGATTTAAATAGAATAGGTTTTGGGCCATCAACAAGATATGGCAACTCTTCTTCACTTTATGGTCTACAAGGATAGGGAGTTATTCCCAAGAGATCCTATAGGACAGTTAATGAACTTGACTACTGAAATAAGCTATACCCTGTGCATCAAGATAAACCAATAATTTATCATTCATTTGACAAAAATCCACCTTCCATATTGATTTAATGGATATCCATACACTATTTTAAAGCTCTTCGTTTATCACTGGTAGGTAGAATGTTGGAAAAGGTTGTAGAATATGACTTTATAACTTTCAATTGAATTTTCTTGGAAGTGTCTAAAGCTTTTTCAAAAAGTCCATTTTGTGCATATCCTACAATAATTGCAATCCCTGAGACCATATTTATTTTAGGGATACTGTTGTACCATATTTATCACTGACTTCCACCTGAATCCTCTTGAAAACTTTTGTGGAGTTCATTCACTATCCACCATATGCTCATTTGAGAGCTATTCATGTTATTAACTATCATTTTTTCAAGGGAAAAGTGATTTCATGTTAACAATGGCGCTCCAACCTCATTTATATTGTTACAAGGCATTTCATGAACTCACTGCTCTTTCCATGATTGATCACAACTCATTAACCTCAAGGTTTGTTGTATTTGAATCCTTGGATGTCAATACGACTATCTTGTACCATTTTCATGACTGATTACTAATGTAAAACCCCTGCCCAAGATAGAAAAGACTATCCTCCATCAGAGATATATATGCCAATCTTTAGAACCATTGGCATATGTTAGACAAGAGGAAAAAAGGACTTCCAAAAGTAATCAATGTTGAATTTATTGATCAAAACAATGAACACAAAGCTTTAGAACAGTGTTGGGGTCTTATGATAGTGAATAGAATATTAGAACAATCAATCCCTTTTTAAATATTTATATTTTCTTTTGATGTTGTAGATTTTGATGTCTTTTGGGGCCTTTAATATTTTCTCAGTTTTCCTGTGTGAATTATTTATATTAAGTCTTTGGTGTTATGGGACAACTTGCCACAAGTTTGACAAGTTGGCTTTTTTTAGGATTTAAATTGTTTTGATATGTTTTGGGAACATAGTTGACATGAGGGTTTGTATAAGAAGTTTCCTTAAACACCAGTTGGCCAAGAACCTTCTTCAACACCTTAGAAGAATTGTATATATATTGACACTTAAATGTGAGTTCAATCAGATTGTTGATTTGTTTGTGATCACTGAGCTCAGTATAATATAATCTTTTACTTTTCCAGCTTAACAATCACAATAACATTAATTGCACAATATCATTCACATAAGATTTAACAATTATGAAACACAAGTAGAGTACATGATTTATGTGTGTTAAGTTTTTATGATAGTTGCAAATGTAATAACACTCTATATTGTATTTATTTTCCAAATGCAACAATCTATCTTTCATTTATATTGGGAATGAGGATAGGAGAAACAAGTCCCTTCATGGAACACATCTATTAAATATAATTTATAAGAAAGGACATACCTCTTCCAACTAATTACAATTTAATCAATCTTATGATATTTCATCAATCAATTATTAATTAAGAATAATAATTTAATAATTTAATATTAAATTCATATGATTAATAATAATATAACATATATATTATATTATTATCAATCAACATATATTATATGTATTCTAATGATCATACGACTGAAGATACAAACATTAACACTCCCTCTTAGCTAGGGAGGATGATCAAACAAAATGTGTAGTGGTTTCTCGTGTCAACACTTATGACCCTTACCATAGCTACACAATACATCAACACTCCCTCTTAGTTAGGGAAGATAAAATTCATCAAAATATGATTAAAAAAAGATTCATTACTTCTAAGAGAGAAGATATCACCTCATCGTGATATCAAGAGATATGGTCTGACCAAGAATATCAAGTCTCACGATATTCACCATAACTCAAAAAATATTTTAGATATCACCTCAATATGATATCAGAGATATGGTCTAACCAAGAATATCAAGTCTCATGATATTCACCATAACTCATAGATTTATAAATATCATCTCA
>MU224855.1:587334-603109 GCA_018584345.1 Thuja plicata | reverse complement strand
ACACAAGTTGCTTCAATGAAGGTCCATATACATCAAATCATAAAACACCTTATAATATTATTTGAGAGACATCTCCCATTTGAATTATCTCCCCACACTAAGCATGGAAATGTAACATTGGTTATTACTCCCCCCCCACAATGTACAATTCCCACTCTTATATCTTTGAACAATTCTCATATCTTCTTATGAAATGACATGATTTATCCAAGAGAGGTGACACTATATAATTGATGTTTTCTTTATAGAAATAGACACCCTTCCTTTAATGCATGCTTCTTTGTTATTGCTTGACCATGATCATAACAAATTAAAATATCTCTTTCATGAAAGTCATTTTCAGAAATTTCACATAGACCCGTACATAGTCCGTCATAACTTTTGAATCCAAGACTTTCTCTCTAATCGATTCAATGAGATTCTTTGAAATTAGGTTTTCACCAACATATCCTAAATTTAGAAAAATCCAACGGTGCATGTGTGAGATATGGTCCTTTTACCGAGACTGTATTTTCTGAGACAACCACACATTCACCATCAACAAACTGCTCTCTTACATTTGTACTCTGGCTCTGATACCATGTTAAGTTTTTAGGATAGCTACAAATGTAATAACACTCTATGTGTAATAACACTCTATGTTGTATGTATTTTCCAAATGCAACAATCTCTCTTTCATTTATATTGGGAATGAGGATAGGAGAGACATGTCTCTTCATGAGACATGTCTATTCATTATTATTTATAAGAAAGGACATACCTCTTCCAACTAATTATAATTTAATCAATCTTATGATATTTCATCAATCAATTATTAATTAAGAATAATAATTTAATAGTTTAATATTAAATATTAAATTTCATATGATTAATAACAATATAACATATATAATATTATTATTAATCAACATATATTATATGTATTCTAATGATCATACGACTAAAGATACAAACATTAACAATGTGGAAACCCTTACAGGAGAAAAACACGATAAAATGTTGGTTATATAAACTTGTCTTACAATTAAAAACCCTTCAATTTCATATATTTACATAAAATATATATCATGGTGACAATGAATTTAAAGATTTGATTAGATTTTCAAAATCCAAACTCAAAAAATCTAAACTAATACGATTGCTAATAATAGATTTCCTTTTATTACCTTAGACATCTACATAATAGGGATATATATAAGCCTTTCCATAATAAATTTGTTGTGAAAAGCAATCCTATACTTTAGAGGGACTATGATTCCCAATAATACCCACCAATCAGACCTTTGACCATCAAAATCTTGATGCATAACATTTATTAGCTTATCCAAAATGAGAAAAATAATGTCAACACCTTAGTTTAGGATGCTTAAATCAAAGATCCTTACCAAAGGCAACATAGCAAAGAATAATAATTTTCTTCTAAGCCACATAGAGGTGTAGATCAAAATGTCTAGCCATGATGTACTTGTTAGATAGATATGTAGTTACATATAACCCAACAAGACATGCTAAAATGTAGAATACATATAAAAGATACGTAGCCTACATGCCAAATCACATGGTATTCTCTAATGTTACTAAAATCCATTGAATGACAAATTGAGGTGCATGTGGTGGTAGCACTTCACTTTTTGTACTTTTCAACTTCCTCTTTATTCATAAATAAGCCCATAAGCCTTCCCTCAAAGCTTTCATATGAAAACATAAATCCCCTCAATAGCCCAATGATACCTCCAGTATACATGCACGATCCCCTCAAACCACACCTTCCACCTACAAGGTATCCAAGTGGTACAGAAGCACCAATGATGGTAGTCATTTCTAAATAGTCCAGCAAGCTGAAATTCGACACCATCTTTATAGGGGAAGGATTTTTGTCCATCACAATAAATCTAGGATTATTCACAAATATGCCTATAATTTCCCCATAAAATCCATAAAATCCATAGCAACTACGTGAAGGGAGACTTGAGCCTATGACTACATGAAAAACAGTTGGGTTTCCAAACTCTACGATGTATTCACATAATGGTGAAATATTAATTAGAATAAAGAGTACACAATAATTTAATACAAATTTCAGCATCAAGTTTTGAAGACTAAAGAGGACGGGTTGATCAAGTTTAGTAATAGCCCTCGTCTACTAAACCTACATGGTTGTATGCACATAAAACATAACAAAATCTTGCAATGTCAAGATATGTTCCAGAGTGCTCCATTTATTCAAACATTTTAAGAGCATCTTTTTAAAATACATTTTGTGCACATCTTGCAATCATCACACTCCATGAGATGACATCTCTTTGAGGTATTATGTCAAATAGTTCTCATGCCTTGCATATGCTTCCAAATTTTGCATACATGTCTACTAGGGCCCTAAGGGGTAACAAACTATCGTGAAGTCTCTAACTGTTGTAAAAATGTTGTATTTGCCTTAAAAAAATCACTTTATTTTAAGCCTCAATTATTCTTGACTGAAAATGCATGACGACTCCTCTGATTTCCATGATTCAAGGGCAGTTCATCAAGATATATTTCATTATATTAAATGACTGTCAACCCTTTTCCTTTTGCTTCTAATAACTATGAATCACCTTTTGAAATTATTGTTCTAGGCATTGTCTTTGAAATATCACTCTCTGAACTCGATGACTATTATAGCAATGCCAAACTGCATTTTTGTCATTACCGTGCCTTCATCATGTAGCAGTGTTATATAATTATTTTATAGTATCTTTCACTATTCTTAAATTTCATGGCATTGTTCTACCTATGGCTCTTGTTCATCTCAGCAGTATCTTTGAACATTATCACTATCCTTAGATCTCATTCAACATCATCAATATTTCCCTTTTGAATTAGTTCACTGTACACTATTTTTTTTACTCTTATTCTCATTGTTATAAAATACACATGTTCTATTGGGTGCAAACTTTATTATTAAATTGTTATAAATTAATTTTCAAGTATCCTATCCGTGATGAAAAATGAGATAGGAATGAAAATGAATCTAAAACCAATCCTTCACTTCCTCATTATTTTACTTAATGAGCGTTTCCAGACTGCTACACCATGCATGTTATCACTTCTAAACTGCCATATGACTATTCTCTTCTTTGGGTCTATGCATCTTTCCAGAGTACTTATCATGAATTTGTGAGCAAGGTATGTGGTCTTGGAGAAGGTTTAAATTCCATCACAAGCAATAAGGACACAATATTATCAAAATCTCTAGTGCTGACAGTAGACAAAGATCTCTTTCTAAGATATCTTGCCATGCACAAGTGTGTAATAAAATGAGCCTTGATATTAGAGCATTTCCTTTTCTATTCAATAACCAATTATATTCTTCCAAGGAGTTATGAGATTATTAATGGTAGTTTTGATCTCTAATAGCTACAAAGAATCTTTATTTCTAGTGAGTAAATATCCTCTTTTTTAAGGTTTCTTTACCCTGCACATGTGTACAATAAGCCTCGAGGTTAGATAATTTTCTTTGTTATTATATAATTTCTCATATTCTTCCAATAAGAGTCCATTTTCTTTATGATATTTGTAATCTCCGATAGGTACAAAGCCTATTCATTTTCAGTGAGGAAAAATCCTTTGTCACAATTATCTTTTCTTTGTATAGATATGGAGTGAGCCTTGAGTGATGCAGAGATAACCCAACATACACAATATATGCCACCACTTCTTCTTATTTTATGTCAACTAGGGATTTATTTCTCCCAACTTACCTAATCAAACTCCTGAAAGGTTTCCCCACTTCAAACTCATATTCTTGACATCCTAAGACCATCACAAAACACATTTGCAACAGAGGTTACTCTCCCACTAACATCTCATCCAAGTTCTCCTCCCAAAACCAAAAGGTTCTCTCAAGTCACTAGGCCCTTACAAGGCTACAGGATCCCAACAATGGACTCGTACATCATAACCATTACTCTATAATTTAATAACATTAGACTAGCCCCAATCAATATGTTTAGGCCAAATTTGAGACTCTCCAAGACCCTGGCCACACCAGACCTTTAGAAATCTACTCACACAAACCTATCTCCTACTAGCCTCCAAACTGTCTAAATAGGAAATAACTCACCAACCAAACAAATATCCACCAACCAAAAACACTTTGTGACACTCATTAAGGAAATCTACAATATATGACAAATACAATTGGGGTTTCTTTGAAACATTTACTCAAAAAGAACTAGTAACCCGATTACTAAGTCAATTAGGACTCCTTACAAGAAGATGCCTCAAATCCCCTCAAGATATTTCAACCTGATACTCCAACACCTCATTCATCTATTGATAAAATTAACAAAATACACTAGCCTTCATCCCCCCATCCACCCCAAATCAATACAAATGACTATTGTTATATCACTGGGCTCATCGTGACAGTCTTGTTTAGTTATCTCAGGACAATCAAGTTCACTTGGTGTTAGACTTTCTATTTAGTTTTCCAACCCTTGGAACAGACTTGGGACATCTTCACACACCCCTCTCTTCCTCCCTTCAACCACTCAAAGTCCAACTTCACATCCACACACCCATTTATACCTCCCATTCACTGTCATAACAAACTGAGACATAGAATTCAATCTTCTCAACATCATTTGCACATGAAAAATCCTTCATTGAGGCTTGCATTCAACAAAATATGAAAGGAAATAAAAAAAATAACTTCCCACCCATTCATAGGTTTTTACCATGGTGGTAAGTAACATTTTTACTTTTTTTTTAAAGTCACTGCAAACCCTAGGCAGAGTTTTGACAGTTTTTACAAAAAAAGTTGTAACTTTCTCAATAATGAATGGAATTAAATGAAATAAAAATAAAATTAAAAGTGACTTGTTCCAATTCCATAATAAATGGGTTTTCAATGGAAACAAATAAGCTTTCATAGATAAAAAGGTGACTGATTAGACTACAACGCCCATAAATAACACAATGAACATGTAAAACTACAAGTATTATTGATTTCCTTCCTCCTATGCATACATCCAACTCGATGAATGGGAAAAAAAAAGATTTTTAAAGGTTTTTAGGCCCTCAAACAGACATAACTATAGTTTTAACTTATTTAACTAAAGATGCACCTAATCTCCAAATGTGACTCAAAGATGCTTTTGACAATTTTTCCAATGTTGACAACTTTTTGAAAAAGAAGATCTCTGACCTAAACAAAGACCCTTATAACCTCTCACTCTTTTAAATAGATTAAAAGAGGTCCCAAAATAATTTCTAACATTATTGTACACTTCATTCATAATTTTGGTTCATAATTGTATCATATGGGCAATCTAGACAACAATAAGACAAGATAACTACAATGAAACTCAATATATTACAGAATGATGTTGAGGAACTTGATTAAATAAAGAATGGTCTTTCATGACCTTATTCCCATATATACCTAACATGAAACTTTAAATGAATCATATTGTCCTTATAGAAACATAGGCTATCTAGGTGCTCCTGCACCATTGAGATGAGAGTATTTCTGAACAATTTGTCTTATTGATGGAAGTGCTCCAAGGTGTGCTTGCACATACACAATCTAGGACTCTGCTAGTCCTAGTCTTCCCTGGATCCTAACCTCACTTATAGGACCTCCCAATTATTTTCTTCACTATCCTAATAACTCACTAACTCAATACAATGATTTGATCTTCTTGTGCTTCACCTTGAAGGACAATTATCAATAAATGTGTTTCAACTCTTCACTCTAACTTGGAGGGCTCCAAGTGCAAATGCTTCATAAAAAATTTAAAATGCTTCAAGGGGTGTGTCCATAACTAAAACAACTCTTTGAAATCCATATGGTTCCATTGGAATGGGACATCAAGGTCTAACAAATCGAGTTCAAGTTTAACAAAGATTTTGGCCTAATAGGCCTAATTGCTCAATTATCCCTACACGAAGGGTTTTTCTCATTTCTTTCTTAAAAATTGTAAACAACCCCCAAAAAAAACTTAGGATCCAGCCCTTTTGCAATACCTAAAATATTTTTGAGGTCTTAGGCTCCTACACCATTGAGATGAGAGTATTTCTCAACAATTTGTCTTATTGATGGAAGTGCTCCAAGGTGTGCTTGCACATACACAATCTAGGACTCTGCTAGTCCTAGTCTTCCCTGGATCCTAACCTCACTTATAGGACCTCCCAATTATTTTCTTCACTATCCTAATAACTCACTAACTCAATACAATGAGTTGATCTCCTTGTGCTTCACCTTGAAGGACAATTATCAATAAATGTGTTTCAACTCTTCACTCTAACTTGGAGGGCTCCAAGTGCAAATCCTTCATAAAAAATTTTAAAATGCTTCAAGGGGTGTGTCCATCACTAAAACAAATCTTTGAAATCCATATGGTTCCATTGGAGTGGGACATCAAGGTCTAACAAATCGAGTTCAAGTTTAACAAAGATTTTGGCCTAATAGGCCTAATTGCTCAATTATCCCTACACAAAGGGTTTTTCTCATTTCTTTCTTAAAAATTGTAAACAACCCCCAATTGGATTTATACATCAAAAGAGTCGACTGTGCTTCACTCTTCACCCTTTTTCAATACCTAAAATATTTTTGAGGTCTTAGGCTCCTAGGTCATCCGTATAGTAGTATCCTATAATATAGGGCAAATAGGGCTAATTTGGTTCATAATATGCAGTCCACTGATTTCTACCTAGAAATCTATCTAGATGGATTGGAAAAGACCTAATCTCTTTGTTAGGGATCTATAATACCTTGAGGCTTTTGAAACCACACTTGGTTTGAGTCTCTCAAACACTCCCTTGCACTTGCATTCAAATTTCTCCCTGTCATGCACCTAACCGGGCTCTCTGTCTCACCTAGGGCATGATCTTAAAAATAAAAAAATGACACTTCTGACCTCCTACTTGCATATTTACAATGTACAGAGGCTCCCCTACCATATTAATCCACACCCTAAAGATTTACATGCTTGGATTCTATGGTGGAGCCATGAAACCAAAATCCACTCTGTCTACTCCAGCAACTACACTAATTACAATACAATTTACAAAGCCTAACTAATAAACTCAAAACCACTTTTCCACTAAATGAAAATTTCTTCAAAATAACTCTACAACATGGATCCAACACTAGAAATAGCTATTCAATCCATTCACTAATGCTTATACATCAAAAGAGTCGACTGTGCCCAAAACTCAGAAAACAGTGTTCTTCTTGCTATTCAAAAAATTTCATTACATCAATCATCCCTTAATAAATGAGCCTCAAGGTATCTAAATATGTCTTCCATGTTTTTAGGCCACTAGAATTTTTATCCCTCCTCAACTTCGAAGGGAATCAAAAGTTGTCGATATTGCATGAAACATTTGCAAAATTGCAAATGTTGTCATGACAACATTATGGCATGTTTTACATTAATGCTCCAAACTAAATTTTATGACCTCTAACTTGTTCCAATCAATGAATAAACATCATTTAGGCCTTTTTTAGTTACTTTCTTCATCTTACCTAAGTCTACAACACTTTTAGACCCAATTTCCCACTTTTAGGCTAACATAGCACTAACTCCTAGAAAAGCAAAATCAACTAGGTTAAATTGAGCCTAGTCTAATCTACCTAGTAAAACACATTGAAAGACCTTATAAGGTTAAAATTAAAATCTAATTACTTTTCTAGGGTTAGTACAAGCCAAAATTGTAACAATATTTAGGGGTTTTCCTAGGTGCTCCTGCACCATCCTCCCCAAATGAAAAGACTTTAATCCACCCTTGGACTGAGTAAGTTGGAATCCACTCCCAACTTATTGAATTCAGTCTCCTTGAACCAAGTTTCCTCTGCATCTTCTTTTCCATACCACTTAACCAAGTGTTCATAATAGGTTCTCTATGTGGTCTTCTTATAGGCCCTAGAGTCAAGTATCTTTTCAGCCTTCTGAGGTGGAGTAGGGGTCAAATTCAGGTCTTCTACCTCCTGTATGACCTTTGTAAGGCTCTGCTCTGGATCTGGGGTTGTTCCTTTGTACAAAACCAAATTTTCCACATTGAACACCGGAGATAAACCACTTTCTTCTGGTAGCTCCATCTTGTATGCATTGGTGTCATATTTGGCTAGTATAGTACATGGGCCAATTCTTCTCATTTGTAACTTATGGGGCACTCCTTTCTAAAATCTTGCCTTGTTGAGATGTACCATCACTAGATCCACAACTTGGAATTGGACATTCCTTTTTCTCTCATCCACCTTTCTCTTTATCTTCTTTGTGTTTTCAGTCAATGTCCTTCTGACTATCTTATATACTTCTTGCATAGAATGTGAAAAATCTTCTACATAGCCACTACCCTTGGCTCCATCCTTCACATCTCTGAGCTCAAATATGCCTCTAGGGTGTAGGCCATAAACCATTTCAAAAGGACTCTTACCAGTAGTCCTATTCAAAGTGTCATTATAAGAATACTTTGCCTGCCCAATGAGTTGGTCCCAAAGTTGACCATACTCCTTAGTTAAACACCTTAGGAGGTTACCAAGATTCCTATTAACTACTTTAGTTTGACCATCAATCTGAGGATGGTATACATACACAAAAGATAAATTGGTTCCCAAATTTTTCCATAGGGTCTTGCAAAAGTGACTCATGAATTTGGTATCTCTATCTAACACTATACTCAATGGTAACAAATGTATTCTGACTACCTCCTTGAAGAATAGGTGAGCTATTTGACTGGGATCATGGACTATCTTGCAGGGTACAAAGTGTGCCATCTTACTGAATCTATCCACAATAACATAAATTCTATCCATTCCTTGTTTGGTCTTTGGTAATCCCACTACAAAATCCATACTCAAACATTCCCATGGTCTACATGGGATGGGAAGAGGTTGGTAAAGGTCCGCATTGGAAGATGTACCTTTTGCTTTCTGACATATAACACAACCTTCTACATACTTCCTAATGTCCAAATTCATCTTAGGCCAAAAGTAAAACCTATGAACTAATTCTTGGGTCTTATTTACACCAAAATGCCCACTAAGTGCACCATTGTGATTTTATTGTATCAAATTTTTACCTAATAGAACCTCTAGGAACACAAATCTGACTTCCTTTAAACAAAATATCACTCTGCAAAGTATATTTACATAATTCACTATGAAAATGATTCTTGTATTCTTGACATACCTTGCAGTAGATGTCTGCAAAGTCTCCATCTTCTGCATATAGGTCTTTGAAGCTCTCAATACCCATTCTCTGCAGGTGTATCTCTTGTACTATCAGGGCTCTTCTACTTAAGGCATCTGCTACCTTATTTTTCAATCCCTTCTTGTGCTTGTTATTGAAAGTGTAGGCCTACATATATTCTACCCACTTTATATGTTTATGACTGAGATTATCTTGTGAATTGAAGAAACTCAATGCTTGGTTGTCTAAAAAGACTACAAACTCCTTTGGAAGCAAGTAGTGCCTTCACTTCCTCAGTGCTTGGACTAAAGCATACATATCTAGGTCATAAGAAAGTACTTCTTCTTGGCTTCACTTAGTTTTTCAGAGTGGAAATCCATTGGTCTTCCCTCTTGGCTCAAGACAACACCAATAACTACATTGATATCATCACATTACACTGTGAATATCTTCTCAAATCTTGGTAAAATCAAGATTGGTTGAGTAGCAATCTTCTTCTTTAATAAATCAAATCCATGGTTAGCTTTCTCATTCCACACAAACTTAGTTTTCATCCCACCTTTGATAGTATCTATAATAGGAGCACAAATTGCACTGAATTACTTTATGAACTTCCTACAATACTGTGCTAAGCCATGAAAACTTCTTAACCCAGTTGTTGTTCTTGGAGTAGGCCAATTGAGAATGGCTTCCACTTTGCTTGGATCCATCTTTAGATTTCCTTGAGATAGCACAAACCCAAGGTACACTAGCTCTTGTTTCATGAATTCACATTTCTCCAAGTTGATCATCAAATTCTCCTCATGTAGCTTCTTGAAAACTATTTTCAGATGTTTGCAGTGTTCTTCTCTTGTCTTACTATAAATGAGTATATCATCTAAGTATACTACCACAAATTTGCCTATGTAGTCCTTAAGTACTTCATTGATTAATCTCATGAATGTAGATGGGGCATTGGATAATCCAAATGGAATTACAAGCCACTCATATAGTCCTTCTATGGTTTTGAAGGTTGTTTTACATTCATCCCCTTCATTAACTTTGATTTGGTGGTATCCACTCTTTAACTCAATCTTTGTAAAATACTTGGCTTCTCCTAGACAGACCATTAGGTCTTCTATCCTAGGGATAGGGAATCTATACCTAATGGTTATCCTATTTATTTCTCTTGATTCAGTACATAGCCTCCAAGTTCCTCCATTTTTGGGTGCTAAGACAATGGGTACGACACAAGGACTAATTCTTTTCCTAATGAGACCTCGGCTTAAGAGTTCTTGGATTTGCTTAGCTATTTCCTCATTTTGTTGAGGGGTCATCTTATAAGCTGCCTTATTAGGAAGGGTATCTCCCAGGATAAATTCTATTTGATGGCTTATAGTTATCTTAGGGGGCAAGGTTGATGGTTGTCCATCATTGACAATGCCTTCGTATCTCTGCAATATCTCTTGCACTATGGAAATTCTATCTTCTTGAGTGCATTTTCTGTACTTTCTTCTTTTGGCTTTAATACGAGTGTAAAACCAACTCCCTCTCCTTCTTCTAAGGCTTCTAAGAGCTCTTTCTCACTGACCATGAGAATATTGGGGCATGATGACTTTATTTCTCCATCCTCCAAAAGTGACTGGATTTTAAATGTCACATTGTCCTTCTTGAAAGAATAAGAATTCTTTACTCCATCATGCATGGCCCGTCGGTCAAATTTCCATGGCCTACCAAGGAGTAGGTGACATTCATCCATAGGTAGGATGTCATACAATACCTTGTCCTTGTATCTACCGATGGAGAAATCCACCCAAAATTGTTCATTGATAAGAACATGTTGTCCTTTGTTTAACCAAGTGACCTTGTAAGGGTTGGTGTGGGGTATTCTTTTCATCTTCAATTTTCTAATTGTCTCCTCTGACACTATGTTGTAAGTAGACCCTAATTCTATGACAACTCTGTAAACCTTTCCCATCATCTTGCATTTCACTCTTAACAATGATCTCCTTTGACTAGGTTCCTCTTTCACTGGCTCCTTAATCAATGTCCTCCTCATCATTAAATTCTCACCTTCCTCTAACTCTAAGGGAACCTCAGGGTGTTTACCTCCACCACTAGTGTCCTCTTGAACATAGTTTATCCTTTTATCACTTCCTTGGGAAGTAGTTCCTTTCTCTGGACATCTATATGCCGGGTGTCCCATCTGGTTGCAGTGGTAACATTTCATTTTTGCAAAGTAGTTACCTCTACCTTGGCTATTGCTTCTTCCTCTCCAACTACTATTAGAGTTCCTTCCTCTATTGGAGTTTCCTTCTTTCTGCTCAGTAAGCTTGGTCTCTCTGTGACTATTTGTTTCAGAACTTCTCCCACCATATCCACCTCTTTGTCCTCCATTATCTCTTCCTTTGCCTCTACCTCTGGTCGTGTTAGAATCTTGTTTCTTTCTTAGCTTCTCTTCTACTTTGATTGCAATTTGGTGGCACTTCTAAATAGTATCGGGAGTCAAGAGACTCATTTCATCTTGTATGTTCCACTTGAGACCATTAAAGTATCTATCTACCTTCACTTTCTCATATTCTGCAACTCTAGACCTCATGCAAAGCCTTTGAAACTCTTCAGTGTAAGAGTTCACATCCAATTATTTTTGACTTAGACTTTGTCTTCTTTTATGCAATTGGATTTCATAATCCTCAGGGACATAAGCATCTCTTATCTTTGCAATCATAGCCTTCCATGTAGCAATAGGATTCTTTCCTTCTTTTTCTCTCTCATCTTGGATAAAATTCCACCGAGTGAGTGCAGACCTTCTTAGTTTGGCTTTAGAAACTTTCACCTTTTGAGCCTCAGTTATGCCATCACACTAAAATTTATTTTCTAGTCCTTCTATCCAATCTAGGACTACCTTTGGTTCCATCTTTCCACTAAAGATAGGAACTCCTTCTAATGCTTTACCACTCATAGCCTTTAATTCTTTCAAGAATGGTTCCTCATTAAGGATAGGGTTAGCTTTAGGTACTTTTTCATCTATGGAAATATCCTTGCCTTTCCCTTCAACCTTATCCTTTACTTCTTTTGTCTTCACATCCACTTCATCTACCTTTTTCTCTAATTGATCCAATCTATCTTTGAACAATCTATTCTCTTCTTCTTTCTAATCTACCTTCTTTTCCAACTTTGCATTGGTCACCATTGTAGACTCTTTTACTGACTTTGTTTTTTGGAACATTCACCACAAGCCTGATCAAACAAGATTTGATACCAATTTGATGGAATTTCTCCAAGGTGTGCTTGCACATACACAATATAGGACTTTGCTAGTCATAGTCTTCCCTAGATCCTAACCTCACTTCTAGGAACTCCTAAGTCTTTGCTTCACTAGCCTAAGACTTCACTAACTCAATACAATGAGTTGATCTCCTTGTGATTCACCTTGAAGGATAACTATCAATAAATGTGTTTCAACTCTTCACTTTAACTTGGAGGGCTCCAAGTGCAAATCCTTCATAAAAAAATATTCAAATACTGCAAGGGGTGTTTCCATCACTAAAACAACTCTTTGACATCCATATGGTTCTATTTTCCAATGGGACATCAAGGTCTAACCAATCGAGTTCAAGTTTAACAAATATTTTGGTGTAATAGGCCTAGATCTAGTCAAAACACTGCAAACAAAATTTAAAAAAAAACATTTCTTTCTTAAAACTTGCAAACAAACCCCCAAAAAAACTTAGCATCTAGATAAAATTTTCCAATACCTAAAATATTTTTCAGGTCTTAGGTTCCTAGGTCATCCGTACAGTAGTATCCTATAATATAGGGAAAATAGAGCTAATTTGGTTCATAATATGCAGTCCACTGATTTCTACCTATAAATCTATCTAGATGGATTGGAAAAGACCTAAGCTCTCTGTTAGGGATCTATAAGACCTTAAGGCTTCTAAAACCACACTTGGTTTGAGTCTCTCAAACACTCCCTTGCACTTGCATTCAAATTTCTCCATGTCATGTACCTAACTGGGCTCTCTGTCTCACCTAGGGCATGATCTTAAAAATAAAAAAACTGACACTTCTGACCTCCTACTTGCATATTTACAATGTAAAAAGGCTCCCCTACCATATTCATCCACACCCTAAAGATTTCCACGGTTGGATTCTATGGGGGAGCCATGAAACCAAAATCCACTCTGTCTACTCCAACAACTACACTAATTACAAAACAATTTACAAAGCCTAACTAATCAACTCAAAACCACTTTTCCACTGAATGAAAAGTTCTTAAAAATAACTCTATGGAATAGATCCAATAGTGGAACAATATATTCAATCCACTCACTAATGCTTATACATCAAAAGAGTTGACTATACCCAAAACTCAGAAAATAGTGTTCTTCTTGCTATTCAAAAACTTTCATTACATCACTCATCCCTAAGGAAATGAGCCTCAAGGTATTTAAATATGCCTTCTCCATGTTTTTAGGCCACTAGAATTCATATCCCTCCTCAACTTTGAAGGGAATCAAAAGTTGTCGATGTTGCAAGCAACATTCGCAAAATTGCAAATGTTGTCATGACAACATAATTGCATCTTTTACATTAATGCTCCAAACTAAACTTTGCAGATGTTCAAATCTATTGTAAGCTCATAATACCTCTCCTGATCAATGTTCTCTTCATTGCCTTTGCTCCACTTCTTTTTGCTCGGTGAATGTTGTTGCTTCTCTGTTGCTCGGTATCCGCAAAATTCTTAGCTCTATTCTCAAGCTTGTATGATCAAATATGTATGAAGACTTCTATCTTCACTGAAATTCTCTTTAGCATTCCTCTCTTTCATAATGAATTATTTGTCTCTTTATATAGACATGATTTCACCATTTATTATCTTTTTTTTCTTCGTTGATCACTTCTTGATCTGTAAAGCTCACCATGCTTGGTTTAGTTTTAATTCATAAAACTCTCCTTGTTTTCTAGAATAAAACATGCTTTAAATATCCTTCTTATCTTTTAGATTTTAACTGATCGATGAAAACAAAGTAAACAATTAGTTAACACTAAATCTAGCTCCTGCCAACTAAGTTGTTTTTTCGTTTCCTAACTTTAGTTCTCGTCAGTCAATACTTCAGTTGTGCTCGGTGACTACTATAGATAGCTTGGGCATCAAATTCAGTTTTGTTTGGTGACAACTACAGTTAGCTCGATAATGCTCTCTCGGGTATCACTTGCTCGGGTAATACTATCCATCGGGTAACACTGTCAACTTCTGTGCTTGGGGTTCATTGTCACTCAGTGTATATGATTACCAATGACAAAAACTTTATCTTTTCAAATATTTTAAGTGTTGTGACAATATGAGTATGAGAAATCATACCATATCAAGTTTACATTAATGACAATACAATATATTAACTAATTTAATGTCTTGCATTTACTTTTTGTATCTTGGTGATCGTTAACTTTGTCATCTTAAAACATTCAATCGGTTATAGTTCATCAATCTTTCCCTTTTGCATTGATGGAAACATACTACATACTACTAATATAATATGAAATATATCAGTTTTAGTTCATCAAACTCTCCCAAACTTATTTTTCTATAACCAATTCAAATATATGACTCTCGGTAAGCTCTTCTAGCTTTGATTTGATTCTTGCAGAGTACTATCTTCCTTTATTTCCTTCACTGGATGGATGTAGAAACTTCTGATTCTATCTCTCCCTTTGTTGTATAATC
Organism: Thuja plicata; assembly: GCA_018584345.1. Taxonomy (NCBI): domain Eukaryota; kingdom Viridiplantae; phylum Streptophyta; class Pinopsida; order Cupressales; family Cupressaceae; genus Thuja; species Thuja plicata. The sequence continues at coordinate 588,220 of MU224855.1, read as the reverse complement.
TCTTCTCCCTTTTCTAGATAGATATGCAGTGTTAACTTTTCCAATTCTCTCCCTTAGATGTATGTTTCTTTGAATATTTCTCTGATAATGTGTAGGATGATGCAAACTTCTAGTCAGCTTAGTGACCCGTAGACAAGGGTCAGACCACTAGTCTCTTCCTTAGGTACTCAAATGTATCTTTTGGCAATGGCTTTGTGAATATATCTACTAATTGTTCCTTGGATTGAACATATTCCAATATCACCTCTTTCTCTTGCACTTGTTCCCTTAAGTAATGATACTTGATAGCAATATGCTTTGTATTAGCATGCATGACAGGGTTTTTTGAAATGTTTATTGCACTTGTATTATCACAATAGATAATCACTGGATCAAGGATTTCCATATTCATACCTTTCAACAATTGCTTGATCCATGCAATGTTAGAGAAATTTTCAGCAGCAGGCACATATTCTGCTTCTGCAATGGATTGCGAGATGCATCCTTGCTTCTTACTTATCCATGTGACAAGTCTGTCATCCATAAAGAATGCTCCTCCTGTTGTGCTCTTTTTGTCATCTATGTTTCCAGCCCAATCAACATCTGTATAGACTTGAAGCTCAAATTTTCCTTCTCTTTTATACCACAGACCATAGTCTTCGGTATTCTTTAGATATCTCAGAATTCTTTTGACAATACTCATTTGTGATTCCTTGGGATTAGCAGACAATCTTGCAACTATTCTAACTACATGTGCTATATCTGGTCTAGTATGTGTAGGACCCCTCCTCGTATGCACCCGATTAAGAATGACTTACTAATTAATTGAGACTATGGTTTGAATAAATAGTACTAAATGTATTCTCTAAAGTAGTTGTGCATATCAGTGGTTAAGAAATTTACGGCA
>MU224855.1:569844-581817 GCA_018584345.1 Thuja plicata | reverse complement strand
TTTTGAATTAGGGTTTGGAGAGCCATCTTTTTGTCTTATACTTTCTCTTATTTAATGTATTAGTGTTATCATTTGTATTTAATAATGGTTATCCGGTTAACCTTGTTATATTTGTAATAAGGGAAAACTATTTAGTAGAATTATTTAATTCTTTCATTTCTTCATTCGTGGAGATGCTTAACTACGTATAATTAAATGGTAACTATAAGTTAAGTCTAATATGTAAGTTTAATTTAATAATGTGTAAGATAAAACTTTGCGGTATTTCATTTATGATATATAGAAATTTATCGTTAAATTGATTATTATTAACTTCATTAATGGATTTTAATCATCTCCTCGAATACGATTATAAATATAATTAGTAAATTATTAATAAATCATAAACGGAATAAATATTATACGCTCTAATTTTAACATTTTGGACAGACTAGAAGATTTTATTATCAGGGAAATGTTATTGATTTCTTAAGATGGTCTCGTTATTCTTATGAAATTATTAATTCTTAAGATTAATGTTTTTTTTATATTTATATACTGAATGAATTATGTTTTAATTTTTTTTACCCTAGCTTTACTAGATTATTATAAATACGAAAGTTCATGCAATTAAATTTATGTTTCGTAAGTTGAGTTCAATCATTATTTTTAATTAAGACAAAAAATTAAAAAAATTAAAAAAAAATTTAAAAAAAAAAATTAAAAAAAAAATAAATTTTTTTTTTTGTTAGTTGTGTTTTGCCTAGATTATTTTGGGCATTACAGTATGTACAACATACATTAGCTTTCCAATCATGGATCTATATAAGGTCCGATTTACCTCGGTTAACTTGTCTTCCTTTGTCAGTTTGCATCCAGTTGCCATAGGTGTTCAGACTGGTTTGGAATCCTCCATCTTAAATATATTGAGAACTTCCTTGGTGTATTTAGATTGTGTGATGTACATGATTGCATCTTGTTGAAGAATCTGCATACCAAGAAAGAATATGATCTCCTAAACATTGAAATCTCAAACTCTTTGCTCATTTCAACACCAAATGACTTACATAACATATCACTACCTCCAAATATGATATCATCAACAAATATTTCAACAATCAGAATGTTATCATCAATATCTTCCTTTAAATACAGATTATTATTATCACTTGTTCTTACAAGGCCAATACTTATGAGATAAGAGTGAATTATTTCATGCCATGCTCTTGGTGCTTGTTTCAATCCATACAAGACTTTGTGTAGTCTACAAACCATGTTCCTCTTGTTAGGATAAAAAAACCCTTCAGGTTGTTCAATGTATACCTCTTCTTCTAGTATTCCATTTAGGAATGCAGATTTGACATCCATTTGGTATACTTTGAATCATTTGAATGCAACATAAGCAAGTAGAATTCTTACTCCTAGTCTAGAAATGGGTGCAAAGGTTTCTCCATAGTCAATACCTTCTTCTTGTGCATACCCTTTGCATACTAGTCTTGCTTTGTTCCTTGTGACTTCTCCATTCTCATTCAGTTTGTTTCTAAATATCCATTTGGTACCAATGACATTTTTGTCATTTGGTCTAGGTACTAATGTCCATGTTCTATTCTTCTCAATCTGCTCAATCTCTTCATTCATAGCACTGACCCATTCTTCATTTTCAAGTGTAGTATTGACATGTTTAGGCTCAAAATCACAAATTAAACATCTAGTGTTCAGTGACTTACTTCTTGTTCTCATTCCATCCTTTTTGTCTCCTATGATATGGTTTTGTGGATGGTGTCTTTTGACATACTTGTCAAGTACCAGTTCAACTATTTTTTCATCATTCTGATCATCATCTTGACCTTCATTTTGATCTTCATCACTCGATACATCATCATGAGCAATTTCCTGATTTTTGGTGTTTGTAGCCTGATGCTCGGGTGTATTTTTCTGTTGCTCGATAGTGATACACTGGTGTTGGGGCAGAGTATCAGGTTCTTCTTTGTAGACAAATCTGTTGTAGTCTTCTGGTTCTTTTCTGCTTTCATCATCATTTTTCTCAGCAACTTCATCCACTTTGACATTTGCACTTTCAATTATTTTGTTAGAGGATTTGTTAAGACATTTATAAGCCTTGCTTTTGGTAGAATAACCTAGAAATATTCCTTCTTAACCTTTGGAGTCAAGATTTCCATTTCTATCATCTTTCAAAATATAACATTGACTTCCAAAAATTCTGAAGTAACTTACATTGGGTGTGTATCCATACCATAGCTCATAAGCTCTCTTATTGGTGTCTTTCTTCAATTGAACTCAATTTAATGTGTAGATAGCAACACTGACAGCTTCTATCCAGGATGTTTGTGTGATGTCTTTCTCAATCATTAGTGTTCTGGAATAATCAACAATTGATATGTTCCTTCTTTCAGCAATCCCATTTTGTTGTGGTGTTCTCGGTGCAGAAACATGTCTTTTAATTCCATGCTCATTAAAAAAGTTAGTGAATTCATCAGAAATAAATTCTCCTCCTCTATCCAATCTTAGACATTTTAGTTTCTTTCCACTTTGTTTTTCAACTATAGCTTTAAACCATTTAAACATCTTGAATGCTTCTGATTTCTCTTTTAAGAATATAACAATCATCATTCTAGAATAATCATCAACAAAGAGAATGAAGTATCTATCACCATAGTAGCTCTTTTTTCTCATTGGTCCACATAAGTCAGTATGGACTAATTCTAGAATAGCATTAGATGTGTAGGTTTTTTCTCTTGAAACTAGACTTTGTCATTTTGCCTTTTTGACAATTCTTACATATGACATGGTCGAGCTTTGACATGCTCGGTAAGCCTCTTACTTTCCTTTTGTTGATTATCCTAACCATGTTGTCAAAATTCACATGACATAACCTTTTATGCCACAACCATATGTCTTTGTTTCTAGCCATTAAAAAAGTGGTATTCATATCATCAAGATAGAATAGGTTACCTTTTGTCTATTCACCAGTACCGATCAACCAACCTGATTCATTAAAGATCTTTTCCTTCATGTTATCAAATGCAACTTGGTGACTTGTGTTATTCAAATGTGAAACACTCAATAGATTATAGTTAAGTCCTTTCACCCAATGTGCATTTTCACATCTGATCAGATTATTCAACATGATTGTTCCTTTACCTTCAACTGGACAAGGTGAGTCATTACCCATTCTTATTGATCCACCATTATACTATTCAACAGTTTCAAAATTTTACTTATCTCCAGTCATGTGGTGAGTACAACCACTATCAATAATCCATACATCATTATTACTAACCTTAGATATGAGTGTAGTTTCAACATACCTTTCCTCTTCGTCTGAATCATCCTTCATAGCAACAAATACCACCTCAATATCTTCATCAGATTTGGTGTCAGTATTTTTAGCTTTGTTCTCAGCTAGGTAATAAGCCTTCTTTCCTTTGTCCTTGTAGTCTTGGTTATCTCTTCTGTCAGATTGTCAGTTGCTTTGGTAATCTCAATCATCACCTCTATCAAACTTATATTTATAAGGTTTGTCATTGTTTCTATCATATTTTCTCTTGTTAGGACATCTAGCAGCAAAGTGTCCAATCTCTTTACAATTAAAACATACCAATGGTAATTTACCTTTGTATCCACCTTTGCCTCTCTGCAATCTTCTATCCATTAGTGCTTCAATCTCATCAAGTTCTTGGTCATCACTATCACTTTCAATATCCTTTCTCATAGCGTGTTATGACTTGATTTACTTAGTTTCAAAGAACATTTGAATGCAGACTCAATAGTTGGTAAGACACTGTATTCAAAGTTATTCATCTCAAATGAAATAAGTCTACCAATCAAAATATCTGGAGTAACATTGGTATTTTCTACTGCTCTCATTTCTTGTATAGAAGATACTCTAATAGCATAAACAAGTAGTAAGGTTCTTAGAATTTTACTTACCACTATTTCTTCTTTAAGTACACCTTCTACTGCTCAGATATCATTGACAACCTCTTTGATTTTGCAGTTGTACTGAGTGATGTTTTCTCCTTCTTTCATTCTTAGGTCATCAAATTTTCCTCTTAGGCTTTCTACCTTATCTCTTAGCACATTATTATCTCCTCCATGTACTAGCTTCAATTTGTCCCACATTCGCTTTGCAGCGGTGCATGCTTTGAAATCTTCAAATTCAACATCGGAGAGTGAGGAAGCAAGTTCTATCATCATAGAATTGTGTTCATGATTTTCTCTGAATTGATCAATTGTCAGAGGTCCAATAGGTAAAACAAATTCAATATCTAAGTATTGAGTGACATCATATCCAATACCTGATAGGTGGAGTCTTATCTTGCTTTTCCATGATGCAAAGTTGTCCTTGTTTAACTCAGGAACATTCCTTTTGCTCATATTGTGATCTTTATCTTGAGTCTTAAAACTCTCTTCCAAGCACACAAGCTCTAATACCAATTGTTAGAATAATTGAGAGGGGGGAAGGGGGGTAAAATCAGTGGCCTAAAAAATTAATCCCATATTCAAAAAAAACTTTTTACCACAAATATAAAACCTCTAGTTATCTTCAGTCCTACAAGATGTATGCCTTTATCAAATATATTCTACTCGGTGAATATACTATTTATCCTTTCCTTAAGCTTTACCGAATAGAAGTCTATCTTTTCTTAACCTTTACTTAAATATGGTAAATAACTTAGTGTTTATCGATCAATATTGTTTTAGTAATGTGTAAAGAAAAACATTAAAGAAATCAAACATATAAACATTTGACACATGGATTTTTAACATGGAAACCCTGTAAGGGAAAAACCACTTGGGACCGGTAACCCAAAATTTTCACTCTTCTGAAGTGAGCCCGGTGAAGAGCCAACCCTATTAAAGTCTACAAACACACTGTTAAGTGCGACATTGTTAGAGGATCTAAAACTAACAGTTTATCACTTGACCTAGCATTCACTATGATGTCAATATGAAAACCTTTTGACACTCCTTGGGATGTATCTCAATATATGAAGGATGGTTAAATCCTACTCTATTAAGAGATTTTCTGAATCAATGGTTAAATTGAATCAGTAGATGATCTATTCATTAATACAACTAAACTTTGTAGATGTTCAGATCTATTGTAAGCTCATAATACCTCTCCTAATCAATGTTCTCTTCAATTGATTTGCTCCACTTCTTTCTACTCGGTGAATGTTGTTGCTTCTCTATTGCTTGGTGTTCACAGAATTCTTAGCTCTGTTCTTCCAGCTTGTATGATTAGATCTGTATGAATACTTCTATTTTTACCAGAATTATCTTAAGCATTCCTCTCTTTCATAATGAATTACTTATCTCTTTATATAGACATGATTTCACTGTTTCTTGTCCTTCTTGTTTTCTTCGTTGATCACTTCTTGATCTGTAAAGCTCACCATGCTTTCTTTAGTTTTAATCCGTAAATCTCTCCTTGTTTTCTGGAATAAAACATGCTTTAAATCTCCTTCTTATCTTTTACCTTTTAACTGATCAATGAAAACAAAGTAAAAAATTAGTTAACTCTAAATATAGCTCCTGCCAGCTAAGTTGTTTTGTCATTTCCTAACTTCAATCCTCGTCGGTAAACACTTCTGTTGTGCTCGGTGACTATTGTAGATAGCTCGGGCATCAAATTTAGTTTTCTTTGGTGACAACTGTAGTTAGCTCAGTAATTCTTGCTCGGGTATCATTTTCTTGGGTAACACTGTCCGTCGGGTAACATTATGAACTTTTGTTCTCGGGGTTCACTATCACTCGGTGTATATGATTATTGATGAAAAAAACTGTCTTTTCAAATCTTTTAAGTGTTGTGACAATATGAGTATGAGAAATCATACCATATCAAGTTGACATTAATGAAAATACAATACATTAACTGATTTAATATCTTGCATTGACTTTTTTTTTTATCTCGGTGATCATCAACTTTGTCATCTTCAAACATTCAATCAATTATAGTTCATCAATTTTCCCTTGGAAGTGTTTTAAACACTCACACAATATTTCAGGAAACACTTAATTAGACATTTTGACTCTTTAAGTAGGCTTAAAATTTTACATGAATCAAAGCTAGCATGGTAAGGTAAAGATTATGTTTATATTTCCCCCTTTTCTACTTATTCACTTAAGCTTAGATATATTAAATCTAAAAAACATCAAGAGATGTAGCTAAAATGTTTATGGGTATAATTCAGGGTCTATTCATTTTTAATTTGACTCTCAAGTTGTTAATACACCCTCATCTTTGTTATTGACATTTTTTAATCTCATGGACAAGTAAACTTGCATGGGCGATAAATCTTGTTTGGATAGGACTTGGAGACTTTTGAAAAGGTGGGAAAGGAATTCAAATTTTGTTGCAAGAAATTTGAAGTCAGTGAGGCCCTCTACAAAAAATTCAGAGGTAATTCAATACCCAAAACACAGACATATTTCATTCTCATTAGGAGAATGCCAAATGAATGTAAGATAGATATTAGAAAAATGACTCATTATATCCTCTTCTATTTGTTATGGTCTCTACTAAATATGACCACTTTCAACAATGTTTTGGTATCTTTGTTTTCATATTTATGTTTTTTTCTTTAAATCAAAAACTAAATTAATATTGGAATTCACAATATTACAGATGGATCATCGTCAAAGGTTGACTATGGATCAATACCATGCATGTGATGAGAGAGTAGCTGATGAGGGGGACATTGAAAAATATCCATGTCCATGTAAAATTGTCTTGGTAGAAAGGTGAAAAAAAAGAAATGTGATTTATCTACATATGATAAGATATGGGCATAGTGGTATAATCCCTTGGTTTTATAATTATTATGAAGGTATGATATAATTGCAGACAGTGAGAGATGAAGAGGCAAAAAACATAGATAAATTGGCACCAAACATGGATAAAGTGACACCAAGCATAGATGAAGAGGCAGAAATGTTTGACAAAGGCTTTGAATTTGATAGATTGTCGGATGAGGGTATGAACTATGATTGGGACAAGTCAATGGAGGATGCTTTAAATCCTATGTATGCTAATTTTAAGTTAAATAATTTGATAACAATCCTTCAAATTATTAACTTGCAAGTGATGCATGGTTGGACAAATGCTAGTGTATTTAAGTTATTGGCATCATTAAGTTCACTGCTACTAGTTGACTCCATATTTCCAACAAAATGAAGTCAATGTAAAAAAAGTAAGCTCGACTTGGCATATGAAAATATCCACACATGTGTGAATGGTTGTGTATTATTTCGCAAAAATATTGCAAATGAGAGTGAATGTTTGAAATATCATGAAGCAAGGTATAGACAAGAGTTGAAATCAACTGTGGTTCCTAGAAAGGTTCCTTGCCACTTTTTTACAATCCCACGATTAGTTCAAATGTATAGGTGTAGAGACATTGATGAACTTATGTAGTGGCATGCCCAAAATAAGAGCACTGATAGAAAATAATGACATGTGCCAGATTCTAAGACGTGGATGGAATTTGATAACAGATGCCCTAATTTTTCTCAAGATCCTCATAATATAAGGTTGGGTTTGGCTCTAGATGAGGTGAACCCATTCTCAGATCAAAGCACTAAATGGTCAACTTGGCCAGTCTTTCTAATAAATTATAGCTTTCCTCCATGGTTAGCAACTAAACCATTTTATTAATGTTATCATTGATTATAATAGGAAATAAAAGTGTGACTTCAGATATAATAGATACTTATCTAGATCCATTGTATAATGAGCTAATGGAATTATGGAAAGGAATTGAATAAGTTCAATCTTTAAGGGATGGCCATTCAATCAAATTCACTTTAAAAGATTCCTTATTATTTTTGATTCATGATCTTCCTATATATGCCACACTATTTGGTCTCTCTGTTCATGGATACCATGGATGTCCTGCTTGCAACTTTAAGTATTTTTTGAGGCACTCAAGAAGTTTGCGTAATTGTATTTTTTTGGCAAAATGGTCAGCACTCCCCTTGGGATTTGTGACAAGGGACTAACCGCCTCATGTGGATTCTACAAGTCTGGTGGTTGCATCGGGCATTGATAGGTCGATCTTTTGGTGTAATGGAAACCCCATTTGTAACATATTTATTGTGGACAATGTGCTTACCATAAAATGGATCATCTATATTGTCAACAAAAAACACATTTCAATGGTCAAGAAGAGAATCGTGAAGCGCCATTGCTAATAACAGGGGATTTCACTATTGAGAATGCACAAAAAATAATGTCATTTATTGAAAATGATGGGATTACTGGTAGCAGATATGATCCATGTAATGAAAGTGGTGTAAAATGGTTTTGCATGTTTAAGTTGTCATAATTCAAGGGTATAGTCATTAGGCATATTGTTGACTTTATGCATACTGAGAAAAATATAGCTTATGCTATTATAGAAACTATTTTTGGTGCTCTTGATACTATTTCATCATGTGAAGAATTTCAGGAAATAAAGATTCATCGAAATCTTTGGGTTCAAAAATATGATAATGAAAAATATAGAAAACCTAGTGCTCCTTATGTCTTGACAAAGTAACAACGTTCACAATTCTTACGGTTGATGTCTCAAACTTTCTTTCCCACTGGATATGTAAGTAGAAACATCAGAAGCCAAACTGACATTAATAGCTTAAGAGGCATCAAGACCCATGACTATCATATGATAATTGAGAATATTTTACCTACTGTGGTAAATATATCAAGTTTGTCAAAGGGGCTAAGGTTGGCAATTATAAGGTTGGACCTAATATTAAAGAGAATGATTTTACATGTATTAGATCCTTCAAACTTTGATAGTTTGAGGGAGGAGGTTGTTGAAGTCCTTTGTCTATTGGAATGATAATTTACACCATCAATGTTATAACATTTATATGCATCTTTTGATACATCTAGAATATGAACTAGAGCATTGTGGCCCAGTAAGAATGAGATGGATGTATCCTATAGAATGATATATGAAGGTTTTGAAAAAAAAAGTCCGTACTAGAGAAAAACTAGAAGGCAACATGTCTGAGGGATATTCAATGCAAGAGGCCATGGGGTTTCTCACAAAATATATGAAGATTATAAAAATGTCAATTGATGTGTATGGAATGATGACAAAGATGAGAGAGTTATAGGTGAAGCATTAGAAGGAAATGGATGTCGCTTCAAGCTATCATATAAAGAAAGAAGTGAAATACATGCCTCTATTATTCAAAACACATCTTTGTTCGATAAGTGGTGCAAGTAACAAAAATTTAACAATAATTTATTTACTCAATTACATTTACATATTTATATTATTAATCTTACTATTTGTATGTCGTTATTCTATGCAGAAAATATGAAGAAGAGAATCAAACTTGGATGCAACATCGACCTCAAAAGTGTAGATGTTATAGTTTGATTAGAGGTGATTCTTTTCCAAAATTTGAAGAATCGATTGCTAATGCAATCAATGATGCAAAATAAGAAGGTCAAGATATAAAAATAGAGGAAAGTGAGCTTCCACAATCTCCACATATATGAGCTATGTTTTTTAGTGGAATGTGGGCCTATGGTAGTCATTTAAGAGTGGAAGAAAAAGACAAAGGAAAGACAAATTGTGATTGTGTTGTTAGCGTTGAATTTATTCATGAAATTGAGAAGAAATTTTATGTTGGATTCATCCAAGAAATTATTCAGGTGGATTTTCGTGAAAATAGTCCTATATTATTAAAATGTAAGTGGATTCGACCATCCATAGTATAATGTGATGAGTATAGATTTGTACCTGCAAATACATGATAATTTTTATCAGAGACAAATGAGCCATATGTTCCCCTCTGCAAATGAACTAATCATTTCTAATTGATGACATAAGAAGCCCAGGTTGGTCATATGTCATTCAAATAAACTCTCATTTGAAAATGAAATTCATGGAAGTTGTCAATGTAATGCTTGATGGGAAATATGCCAATTTACAAGAAACATTTGAAGAAGTGGATGAAGAAAATGAGGGACTGTTTGAAGAAGAGATTTTGATTACCAATGAAGAAATTATGAGAGATAATGTATTGCATGTCACAAATGAGGATGAGGAAGAAAATCAAGAAAATGCAGACATGAGTGATTAGGATTTCGATCTTGCTAGAAATACTAATAATTATTGAAAATCCCCATTTTATGACCTTTTATTTAAGACTTTGATATTTTTGATTGAGGTAAAGATAGGTTTTGAAGGGGCCCAAAAACCCTTTTACAAGCTAGAAAAGATAAGAGCGAGAAACAATAAAAAAAAAAAAGAATGCTAACAAGGAAAGATAGAACCAACAAAAGGCTAAAACAAAGATATTACAAAAAGGTACCATCCACAAAAAATAGTGAGAAAACTTTCAGCACATCATCCAACAAACATAACCAACAAAACCCCCAGCAACATAGGTCACTCCAACATCTTTAGGAATTCCTCAGAATCCACCTGCAAAGTCTGAATTTTTTGGATTGAGTCCTTAAGACTCATCAGTTCCTTAGGTTGAGTAACCATTTTCTTCTTGATGCTCGCTCTGGTTCTAGACCCAGGGCCAGAAGGCTGATCATCCAGCTTCACATAATCATCGTCAATCAGGACAACATTTTTTTCCTAATAATTTCCCTCCAATAGAGCCTAAAGCACATTAAGATTATTAACAATAGATTTCATACCCTCATTCTTGATGGAAATAATTTTTGTAAGCATTTTGTCATGATTACTGACTCTACTAAGGATGGGGGAAAGCTTCTCTATAATGATGCTCAAAATTTTCTCATCCAGCTTGTTAGAATTATCAAAATCCTCAATCATAAGATTTTTACCTTATCTATTGTAGATGACCGCATCATTTCTTATTTTATCCGCAGTCTCCTCTAGCACCTCATTTCTCCCATCCAAAGCTCTATACTTGATGCACAATTCTTGATTTTTGTGGAATTCTCATTTATCTAGATTAAAGGCCAAAAAAACTTTGCTCCTTACCACATTGAGGACACTCATATTAGTAACTTTTTTAGTGTAAATATTCCTCTTAAATGTTTTGATTAAGTAAAAGAAGGATTTGAAAGGTCCCAAAACCTTGTACAAAAGATCAGAGGATAGACAAAGTTGATCAGTCAACTACCAAAAGATGATACAAAGGAGAAATAGGGACCCTAGGCCCCACAAACCCAAAAAGCAAAAAAAGATAGCCCGAGAGGAAAAGACAACCCGAAAATAAAAGACAACACATAGGGAGATAGATAGTGTGTGTTATAATTGTGTCACACTTCTATGAATCCTTACATTCAAGAACACTCAAGAATGAGGTCTCAAAAATCGATCCATAGCTCCCTAGGCATGGAGTGTAAGGGTTTTTATAATGCTCTCAGCTAGAGCTATTAAGCCTATAACCTTGCTAGTAAACCATGCAATGGGAGAGTCAATGAAGACAAGGGCAAGAATGCCAATATCCTCAAGAATCAAGAATGAAATGCAATGCAAGCTAGATTAAGATGAATATGCAAGCTAAGCTATGAAAATGAAAGAACAAGTATTACAAAGCCTCCTAGTTAAGCTAGATGAATTAATCTAAAGCCTAAAGGAAATCTAAGCTAAGAATGCCATGATAATGCAAGAAATGAAACTATGATAACATGTAGATGCAAAAACTAAGAATGTTCCAAATCTTCAAAAAAGCTCCAAAGTGACCTAGAAAACCTGCAGCATAACATTTGCATCAAAACCTAAGATCAAAATGAGAGGGAGAGGTCTCCTTTTAAAGGAAAATGAATGATTGAGATTAAGAGGCAAAAATCAAAGGCTACGATTAAGAGGCAAAAACCCACCACTTAAAAAGGGGGTGTTGAAAAAGGAATTTTTATTTAATTTTTAATTTAATTCATTTCCTTTTTCAACAAATAAAGTGCTTTAAGTGGGGATTTTTATTTATTTAATTAAAAGAGAGGTTTTCTTTCAATTAAATAAATTAGAA
>MU224855.1:503890-515858 GCA_018584345.1 Thuja plicata | reverse complement strand
GACCAAAATTAGTTAACCCTAAGTGGGTACCTTGGGTTAGGGTTAGTTTTCACCTATGAGAGAAACCTAGGTCACCATTATGACTCTCCAAAATGCCCACTTTTCAAAAGTGGCGAAAATAGAGATGATCTTATGCACCTAACTTGTCCCACACTTCTTGCTAACCTCACAATTATGCGGGGAGACAAAAAGGCTAGTTGTCATATCTCATAATGGCTAGTTCTTGAGTGCACTTTTGGAGGTCTTTTAGAGGGTTGTGGGAGACTTAATAGGTGTTCAACCACTCTCTAATTTTAGAGACAATTAGGGTTTTGGAAGGAGGAAAAAGATAAGGAATTGCTCTCTTCTCAAGTTTCATTTTGCCATAACACAATTGTAAGGTTGGTTTCTCTCTTTCCATGGAGTGCTTGAATTGTTTCAAGAAACTTTGAATGTATTGGTTGATGAATATGAAATCTTGTATGGGATTCTTGTATGGTGTTGTAGTATGTAAAATTTATTGTCATGTGTTGGGTAGGGAATGCTTTTGGATTTTGTATCAACTTTTGTTCTTTGGATTTGGGAGTGTTGTTCATGGGAGTGAAGGCATTACTCACCCTTTTAGGAAGGGAAAAAGTGGCCTTGGGTGAAGGGGTTAGTTGGGCTCTCCATTGTAGTGAGAGTCTCTTCTCTTGGAGAAGAGGGATAAATTCATGGAGTATGGGCTCCATGAAGCCATGTTGGAAATATTATATTTTGGCATAGAAATGGCTAATGTGTAAATGGAAGCATTGTCAAAATAGCCTTGGAGAGGCATGGAAAACTCTTGTTGAGAGATTTGGAAATTGTATTGGAATTATCCTCCTTGGAAAAGCCCACCTTCACTCTTCTTCAATGGGTTTGTAAAACTCATTTGTGAAACCTTGAATGGGAGTTGATTGTTGTTTTTGTGCATGTAAAATGTTGTGAGAATTTTGGATGTGAAGTCTTGTTTAGCCTTGGTTCTCCAAGCTTGGGGGTGGCCTCCTTGAGGCCTTGGTTGGGAGGTGAGCTTCCCATGGTTTTCCCTTTTGAAAATTGCAGGTTTTTAAAGTCATGAAGATGGTGCAAGAAGTTTAAAAGAAAACCCTATTTGGGGGTAGTTGTGTGCAAGCAACTTCAATGTTGCATAGACACTCTTGTATTACAAATTCATTTTGTTGATTGTTATGATGATTAATATTGAAGCTTATAAAGCTAGATGTGGAGAGATATCCTCCTTATGTAATGATCTATTAAAGTAAAACATGTTGTGTACCATTCTAGCATTGTGTAAATCTATCATTTTGAAGATGTTGTAATGTAAGTTATAAGATTATCATGTTGTAAAGATTGAATCCTTAGCCCTTAAATATTGCACTTAAATTCCTATAAGAGGAGGAGTTAACCACCCATGAATAGAAGGATAACCAAATTGAAAGAGAAAAACAATATTGTAGTTTCATTCCCTTTCATCTTAAGAAATTTTGCATCTTGAAAACCTCCTAGATTCAACCTTCTTCAATAGAAATCTGCATTTGTATCTCAATTCTTGAGGAGGAGAAATAACTTTGAGAATCAACAACAAATTTAATTAGTTAGCATGTCAACATGAAATTTAGTAAATAATTTTAGTCCCTCTTGTATATTGTTCATTAAATCAATCCTATTATGCACTATGAACTTAAAAAAAAAAAGAACCTAGTAAATCTACAATGTAAGAGCTTATAACCAAGCCCATCACATTTTCCAGAATTAGAGCATAAAAAGCTCTCTGAAATTTGTATGGGAAAGGAAATATTCTCTTACCATAGAGAATATTCCTTTCCCAAATGGGTTTCCCTCTAATTAATTTTAAATTACATTTTAGTAAATTAAACATGCAAATTAAATCCTAATTACCTAGCTAAACTCACCTTAATTCTCACCTCTCCCGTGGGTCCCACTTTGTTCTCTCACATTTTTTTGCATAGACAATGTATTGTGCTAAGTTCAATATTAAATAAATCACTTTTAAAAAAAAGGGGCTGCACTACTTGGGAAGCGCCACCCTCCTTACTTGCTGTCATGCTATGTTAAACCTGACATGACCCTTGTTTAAGTCAACCCCTTCTTAGTATGCAAATTTTCTTGGGAGGTGACTTTTTGGTTTAGTGGGCCACAACAAACCCTATCATCTCCTCCTTGCAAACTGTGCCCTCACTTGCTGCTAAATCCTTCTCCCCTTACCATGAGAATTTCTACCTTTGGGGATGGGGAATGTTGTTTAGTGGGCCCCAAGACCATATCGTATGATTTGTACTCTTCCCTTGTTCATATTTCAAAAACCTCATGCCTTGTCTTGTTAATGAAGGATTAGATTAATGTTTAGTGGGTAGTATGGTGGGCCATGCATGTCTTGTCACCTACCTTTCCCCTTTGCTGATTTTGAAACCCCTTGCTTTGGTTTTGTTATGATTAAGGGATATACTTATTATTAGTGGGTAGTTAGGGTTAGAAGTTAATGGGGAGTTAGATGTATAGGTTTATAGGTTAATTAGGAGTTAGTTGATGGTTAAGCTAGCTAATTAGGTTTTGTTTCTTATATTGGTTTTTAATTCCTTTTTAATAGTATTTTCCCTTGTATATTATATTAATGGTGTAGCATGTAATTTTAAGTATATTACTTTAATGTGTTAATCTTAATGGGTATTGGAAACTTTAATGTATTAAATATGTTTTAATTTTTAATTGGTATTTTGTGTATTAAATGTGTTTTCATTTCAACTGGCATTGGAATCATTTAGGGTATCAATGTGGTTTTAATTTTTATTGGTGTTGGAATTATTTATCAATATTATAGTAAATCATTTTAAATGGGAACGTAGCATTATTGTTAGATTAATTTATAATGGTTAGATTTGT
This sequence comes from Thuja plicata, assembly GCA_018584345.1. Lineage (NCBI taxonomy): Eukaryota > Viridiplantae > Streptophyta > Pinopsida > Cupressales > Cupressaceae > Thuja > Thuja plicata. The sequence continues at coordinate 512,957 of MU224855.1, read as the reverse complement.
AATTTTAATAGATCAAATTTTTTGTCTAAAGTATTGTTTAGTCATTTAGAGAGGCGAATTGCTCAGTTGATTAAATTGTATAGTTAATGTGTAATTTTAAATTATTATCAAAATAAAAAGGGGGATTATATTACTCTTGTATTCAGGGGATTAAGGTGTATACTCAATTGTAATTAAAAGTAAATTTAAATGTTGTATTAGGAGATATTTCTAATGTCTAAATGAAAAGGTTAAATTAAAGTTGTATGTTAGAAATCGATGGATTAGAAAAGCATGTTGTTTTATCATAGGAGAATAGTTTTATTAATGATGTTTAGTAGGTTAGGAAATCAGAATTGATCTTAGATTTGGATTTTAATTAATAGTTGATTGATATAGTGAAATTGTTATTCAATCTTAATCTTGTCAATATCTCAATGTCTAATGTTAACTGGAATTAAACTTGGATGGATTAAGTTGCAATCTAGGTTTAAGGTTAAGTAAGGGAAAGCCATATCAACATATGTTCCTGAACCACTAACTACCATCATGTTTTTAAACAAGAAATCAGAGTTAGATAAACCTGAGTTGAGTATTCAGATAACCCGTGGAACAAGTTGAAGCCCAATTTTGCATCTATTTGTGGCTTGACACTTATTTCAATTTGCACATATACCTTGTAATTCAAAGGTTAACTATACCTTTCTATTATCCTTCCAACTCTCCCCCTTTTAGTTGTACATACTTATGAGTTTTAAAGAAAAAAATTTGTGTGTGTGTTTTGCCCTAGTTTTGGGCATGACATTTTGGTATCAGAGCCATTTTTTCGACACAAGGAACCTAACCCATTACGTTTCAACTCACTCTAAACTTAAATCATTGTGTAGGATGCCTGCGGTCACTAGAACTAACTGATGAGGTAGAGGTCGTAGAGCTCCCCGTGCGGGGGCAAGGCAGGAGGATCCACCCCACCTCCACTACCACCTCCGAACCCTAACTAGGATATTATGGATATTATCCAAAATCTGATTGGGGTGATTCAGCAGAGACTACCACCCATAGTTCAGCAGCAGGTTCCCAAAGGGGAAGCACATGTTTCAGAGAATGAGAGATTAGTTAGCAGAGAGAGGAGTAGGAGTCCTCCACCTAGATCTGTTCAAGGTCATGATGATCAGGAGGGTGAGTCAGTTCATCGAGTGGTTATACCATGCAAGCATGAGTTACGTTCCAGGGAGAGACCCCCTAGAGATGTTGGAGATAGATTTGGGAGTTATTATGACTCCATCCACCCTTATTTTTGGGATTCACTGATGGGTCAGTAGTAGAGGGCTAGTTGTAGAGTTTACAATGATGTTTTGGATTGCGCTCTTATGGGAGTAATCTAAAAGCATGACTAGTAGTTCATCTCCTATGGGAGAAGGCTTCCACTTGGGGGGAGTAGGAGGTGTCCATTGGTGGAGTGAGTATTGACACACTCACTTGGGAGACTTTTGAGGCCCATTTCTGTGAGAGATACCTCTCCGAGCATTTTATATAGAGACAGATAGAGGAGTTCCATGATCTCTAGCAGAGAGGCCTCACGATGAACCAGTATGAGATTCAATTTCTTGAGCTCCTTCCATATGTTGATTACATGAAGGACGAGAAACTACATATTCATCATTTCATTAAGGGACTTAATATGTCTCTTCAGAGCACAGTACACATAGAATTTCCTACCACATTCAGAGGGGTAGTTGAGATGACACTTGTAGCCGAGGAGATTCGTACTAGACAGGAGTCTCAAGATCGGTTCCAACATTGAAACCCCTCTTCCCAGCAGCCAGGACAATATAAGCCCTCTTGGAAAGGGAAGTAGAATCACTCAGTAGGATCCTTTAAGGGTCAACAGTCTCAGCAGCAGAGATCCCAACAAGATTCTAGATAGAGGCATTCACAGGGTTATCAGGGCTCTAAGTCCATGTAGTGGCAATCACAGGGCCCTAGACAGGATCATAGGACACAGACCCCTCAAACATAGCTAGCTAGGACTCAGCAGTCCTCTAGGGGTGGATACAGTGGTTCTAGCAGGACCGGAGGGTCACAGTAGCCTAGGACACAGGGAGTGTAGATTCAGACTCATGGGCCATGTACACTTGCGGTGGTATGGGTCATTTAGCAAGAGAGTGCCCACAGGGATAGTCAGCCAGTGGTCAGAGAGGGGCTACCTTAGAGCCTACAGTTGGAGATATGGGTAGATCCCATAGAGTTTTTGCAGCGGTTAATAACCACCAGGCCAAGCACCAGGCCATGGTCATTGAGGCTATAGGTATGATTTAGGATACCAGTGTTTCTATCTTGTTTGATTCAGGAGCCACAGACTCCTTTATATCTCCCTATGTAGTGGAGCGTTGTGGACTGGTGGTAGTTAGATAGGATGTCGGTTGGGAGGTTGAGTTAGCTTTGGGAACTAGAGTCTCTATTAGTTCCTTAGTTTGCGAATGTTAGATTCAAATTGGGGACCTTATCACGATGAATAATCTCTGTATTACCCGTGTAGGTTCTTATGATGTAGTCCTTGGCATGGATTGGCTATGTGCCCACATTGCCAAGGTGGATTGTCGTCAGAAGAGGGTTGAGTGTGTTGATGATCATGACACTTCTATGATGATAATTGGGGTACAAAGACCTATATCCCTTTGCATTATTTCTGCTATGCAGTTTAGGCAGTGCATGCAGAAGGGATGTCAGTTATTTTCCATCACCATTAGTGATAGAGAGGAGGATTTAGGAGGAGATCCTTCACTTGAGGATTATCCTATTCTTTAGGAGTTTGCAGATGTATTCCCTACTGAGCTACCTGGTATGCCCCCACCTAGGGTAGTTTATTTTCACATAGATCTTGTACCCGAAGCTGAGCAAGTGTCTAGAGCACCCTGCATGATGACCACACATGAGCTCAATGAGCTCAAGATTCAGTTAGAGGAGCTCTTGGAGAAAGGGCATGTATGACATAGTGTATCACCTTGGGGTGCACCTGTGATTTTTGTGAAGAAGAAGGATGGTTCACTTAGATTGTGCATTGATTATCAACAGCTGAATAAAGTAACAATTAAGAACTAATACCCACTTCCCAAGATCGATGATCTATTTGATCAGTTGCAGGGTGCCTGAGTGTTCTCAAAGATAGACCTGAAGTCAGGGTACCATCAGTTATAGATTGTGGAAAGTGATATCCACAAGACTACCTCTCGCATGAGCTATGGTCACTATGAGTTCACAGTAGTGCCATTTGGCCTCAGGAATGCTCCAGCTGTGTTCATGAGTCCTATAAACGGAGTATTTTGTAAATTTTTGGATAAATTTGTGATAATATTCCTCGATGATATTATAATATATTCTTGCAATGAGGAGAAGCATGAGGAGCATCTGAGACAGGTTTTGCAGCGTTTGAGAGAGAATCAGTTATATGGCAGCTTGTCAAAGTGTGCCTTCTTTAGACCCAAGGTGCATTATCTCGGTCATGTTATATCTGGCGATGAGATATTTGTAGACCCATTAAAGATTAGAGCTATTATGGATTGGCCAGCACCTGCCAGTGTCATTGAGGTCAAGAGTTTTATAGGCTTAACAGGATATTATAGATGCTTCATGGAAGGATTTTCTAGAGTGACTCATCCCATCACCTCCCTTCAAAGAAAGGGGAAGAGGTATGAATGGATAGGGAAGTGTGAGAGAGCTTTCAAGGAGCTCAAGAGAGCCCTCACTAGTGTATCAATTTTAGCAGTGCCAGATCCTTTGATGGATTTTTTTGTATGTACTGATGCTTCATTGGATGGTTTAGGAGCAGTCCTTATGTAGGAGGGTCATCCTATAGCTTTCGAGTCTAGGAAGCTAAAGACTCATGAACTTAATTATCCTACTCATGACCTAGAACTCACAGCAGTGGTTCATGCTTTAGTGAGATGGTGACATTTCCTTCTAGGTCACTGATTTGAGCTTCATTCAGATCATCAGAGCCTGCAGTATATCTTTACTCAGCCCAATCTTAATTCTAGGCAGAGGAGATGGATGGAGTTTTTGTGTGAGTATGATTTTGATGTTCATTACATCAAGGGGAAAGAGAATTTAGTTGCAAATGCCTTGAGTAGGAGGTGATGTGAGCTCTCATCTATGACTTCTAGTATAGATTTGAGGGACCACATTTTGCATCATTTGCTAGGGGATGGATTCTATGTGGAGGTTTGTCAGTCTATCCATTCTTAGAGACCCCTCGAGGGGAAATTTGTAGATTATTCCTTGGAGTCTGATGGACTTCTACGTCATAGGGGACACATTTATGTACCTTCTATGGGTGACTTGTGGGAGTTTATTATTCTTGAGGCTCACAAATCACCTTATGCAACTCATCCAGGAGTTAAGAAATTGCATGCCGATATGAGATAGTTGTACCATTGGCCAGGTATGAGATTGTAGATTTCCAACATTGTTGTTAGATGTCTTGAGTGCCAGAGAGTGAAGGAAGAGCATGGTCATCCAGGTGGGTTCTTGCAGCCACATGAGATTTCTAAGTGGAAGTGGGATACTATATCTATGGACTTCATTGTTGGTCTCCCTATTTCTTCTCGTTGCCATGATGCTATCTTGGTGACAGTCGACACATTGACCAAGGTTGCCCACTTCTCACCCATGCGTACTACATTCACAGCATGAGACATAGCTTGGGTCTTTTTGCGGGATATTGTCAGACTTCATGGAATTCCTCGTAAGCTCATCTCTAATAGAGACTCCTTGTTCACATTATCCTTTTGGAGAGAGTTATAGGCAACATTGGGCACTAGGCTCAATTTTAGTACAGCATAACACCCTCAAATAGATGGCCAAACTGAGAGGGTTAACCAGGTATTGGAGGACATGTTGCACATGTATGTGATGGATCATTAGGTCAAGTGGGAGGAATAACTACATCTGGTCAAGTTTTCCTATAATAATGTGCATCATTCTTCTATAGTATGCCACCATATCAGGCCTTGTATGGTAGACCATGCAGGACACCATTGAGTTGGGACAGGATCAAGGATAGAGTATCTATTGGACCTCAGTTGGTCAAGGATATGGAGCAGCAAGTTGCCTTGATTAGGCAACGCCTTAGGGAGGCTCAGGATCGACAGAAGAAGTATGCAGATGTGAAGAGGATTGATTAGGAGTATATGGTTGGAGATAGGGTCTTCTTGAGAGTGTGATTGCATAAGGGTCCAATCTATTTTGGAAAGGGCTCTAAGTTAGTGCCTTGCTTTGTTGGACCTTTTGAGATATTGGAGAGGATAGGACTAGTTGCCTACCATCTAGCCTTGCCACCCAGCCTGTCACACATCCATGATGTGTTTCATGTATCTGTGCTTCAGAAATATATTTATGATGAGTCTCACATTATAGTTTGGGATGCCTTGTAGGTGGAGTCGAACAAGAAGCTAGCACTGGAGCCCATTCGCATTATAGCCCAATGGACCCTTACACTTTGAGGCCGAGAGCTGGACCAGGTTAGGGTCCAGTAGGATTGTTATGATGAGGTCACGGCTTTATGGGACTATGCAGCGTAGATGAGATCTCAGTATCCATATCTTTTTGATGAACTCCAGGAGGAAGTTCATGCCTAGTGGGGGAGGATGTGAGGCCTCACCTCGACCCATCGTAGCTTTATTATTTGATCACACTTTCACACCTTATGTTTTGATACATTGATACACTTTTTTTTATCCCGATAGGGACTCATGATATTATGATATGATGATGATTATATTGTGTGGATTACATTTTGACATGGATTAGACCTAGAACAGGTGGTTGACTTTGATTATATATTTTTAGATCAATGAATTGATGAGAAGACTGAATTACGATTAGAATTGACTATTTTATGCATGTTATGTCATGATGATTAAGGAATTCTTATGTTTTAAACATTTATGTATGAAAATTTCAATTAGGGACTTAATTCTGCTTATTGATTAATGTTTTTAATTATGAATTGAAAATGTATATTACATGCGATTTTATCATCTTAGACTACTGATGCTCGAAGTTTAGTGTGTAGGAAAGTGAACCATGGAATTTTTGGAGAACCAGGGCTAAACACATGTGAATTGAGTAAGACAAGCTTTAATCCAATAAGGGGTTGAAACCTCATTGTAATGTGACCCTTGTTGTAAATGTAATCTGAATGTGTGTTAATAGTTTTAATTTATGTTGCTATTTGGACATGTCATTAGTGAATGTGATGTATATTTTGTTTGGTGTCACTTGACACTTGTGTTGTCTATGTGGATAGTGACATGTCATTTAGGGCTTGGGAAAGAATCAATTAATCTTTTATGACATTATATTAATCACTTGCATATAGATGTCTTGTAGGGATCCTATCATGTTGGAACTCGGATTTGAACCTTAGGCATACTTTGGAAGGGTTAAAAGTGACCCTAGAGTGTATTTTTGACCAAAATTAGTTAACCCTAAGTGGGTACCTTGGGTTAGGGTTAGTTTTCACCTATGAGAGAAACCTAGGTCACCATTATGACTCTCCAAAATGCCCACTTTTCAAAAGTGGCGAAAATAGAGATGGTCTTATGTACCTAACTTGTCCCACACTTCTTGCTAACCTCACAATTATGAGGGGAGACAAAAAGACTAGTTGTCATATCTCATCATGGCTAGTTCTTGAGTGCACTTTTGGAGGTCTTTTAGAGGTTTGTGAGAGACTTAGTGGGTGTTCACCCACTTTCTAATTTTAGTGACAATTAGGGTTTTGGAAGGAGGAAAAAGATAAGGAATTGGGCTCTTCTCAAGTTTCATTTTGCCATAACACAATTGTAAGGTTGGTTTCTCTCTTGCCATGGAGTGCTTGAATTGTTGCAAGAAAATTTGAATGTATTGGTTGATGAATATGAAATCTTGTATGGGATTCTTGTATGTAATCTTGTATGGTGTTGTAGTATGTAAATTTTATTGTCATGTGTTGGGTAGGGAATGATTTTAGATTTTGTATCAACTTTTGTTCTTTGGATTTGGGAGTGTTGTTCATGGGAGTGAAGGCATTACTCACCCTTTTAGAAAGGGAAAAAGTGGCCTTGGGTGAAGGGGTTAGTTGGGCTCTCTATTGTAGTGAGAGTCTCATCTCTTTAAGAAGAGGGATAAATTCATGGAGTATGGGCTCCATGAAGCCATGTTGGAAATATTATATTTTGGCATAGAAATGGGCAATGTGTAAATGGAAGCATTGTCAAAATAGCCTTGGAGAGGCATGGAAAACTCTTTTTGAGAGATTTGGAAATTGTATTGGCATTCTCCTCCTTGGAAAATCCCACCTTCACCCTTCTTCAATGGGTTTGTAAAACTCATTTGTGAAACCTTGAATGGGAGTTGATTGTTATTTTTGTGCATGTAAAATATTGTGAGAATTTTGGATGTGAAGCCTTGTTTAGCCTTGGTTCTCCAAGCTCAAGGGTGGCCTCCTTGAGGCCTTGGTTGGGAGGTGAGCTTCCCATGGTTTCCTTTCTTGAAAATTGTAGGTTTTTAAAGTCATGAAGATGGTGCAAGAAGTTTAAAAGAAAACCCTATTTGGGGGTAGTTGTGTGCAAGCAACTTCAATGTTGCATAGACACTCTTGTATTGCAAATTTATTTTGTTTATTGTTGTAATGATTAATCTTGAAGCTTCTCAAGCTAGATTTGGAGAGATATCCTCCTTATGTAATGATCTATTAAAGTAAAACATGTTGTGTACCATTCTAGCATTGTGTAAATATATCCTTTTGAAGATGTTGTAATGTAAGTTATAAGATTATCATGTTGTAAAGATTGAATCCTTAGCTCTTTAATATTTCATTTAAATTCTTATAAGAGGTGGAGTTAACCACCCATGAATAGAAGGATAACCAAATTGAAAGAGAAAAACAATATTGTAGTTTCATTCCCTTCCATCTTAAGAAATTTTGCATCTTGAAAACCTCCTAGATTCAACCTTCTTCAATAGAAATATGCATTTGTATCTCAACTCTTGAGGAGGAGAAATAACTTTGAAAATCAACAAAAAATTTAATTAGTTAGCATGTCAACATGAAATTTAGTAAATACTTTTAGTCCCTCTTGTATATTGTTCATTAAATCAATCCTATTATGCACTATGAACTTAAAAAATAAAATGAACCTAGTAAATCTAAAATGTAAGAGCTTATAACCAAGCCCATCACATTTTCCATAATTAGAGCATAAAAAGCTCTCTGGAATTTGTATGAGAAAGGAAATATTCTCTTACCATAGAGAATATTCCTTTCCCAAATGGTTTTTCCTCTAATTAATTTTAAATTACATCTTAGTAAATTAAACATGCAAATTAAATCCTAATTACCTAGCTAAACTCACCTTAATTCTCACCTCTCCCGTGGGTCCCACTTTGTTCTCTCACATTTTTTTGCATAGACAATGTATTGTGCTAAGTTCAATATTAAATAAATCACTTTAAAAAAAAAGGGGCTGCACTACTTGGGAAGCGCCACCCTCCTTACTTGCTGTCATGCTATGTTAAACCTGACATGACCCTTGTTTAAGTCAACCCCTTCTTGGTATGCAAATTTTCTTGGGAGGTGACTTTTTGGTTTAGTGGGCCACAACAAACCCTATCATCTCCTCCTTACAAACTGTGCCCTCACTTGCTGCTAAATCCTTCTCCCCTTACCATGCAAATTTCTACCTTTGGGGATGGGGAATGTTGTTTGGTGGGCCCCAAGACCATGTCGTATGATTTGTACTCTTCCCTTGTTCATATTTAAAAAACCTCATGACTTTTATTGTTAATGAAGGATTAGATTAATGTTTAGTGGGTAGTATGGTGGGCCATGCATGTCTTGTCACCTACCTTTCCCCTTTGTTGATTTTGAAACCCCTTGGTTTAGTTTTGTTATGATTAAACTAAGGGATAAACTTATTATTAGTGGGTAGTTAGGGTTAGAGGTTAATGGGGAGTTAGATGTATAGGTTTATAGGTTAATTAGGAGTTAGTTGATGGTTAAGCTAGTTAATTAGGTTTTGTTTCTTATATTGGTTTTTAATTCCTT
>MU224855.1:482827-503840 GCA_018584345.1 Thuja plicata | reverse complement strand
AGTGGGTAGTTAGGGTTAGAGGTTAATGGGGAGTTAGATGTATAGGTTTATAGGTTAATTAGGAGTTAGTTGATGGTTAAGCTAGTTAATTAGGTTTTGTTTCTTATATTGGTTTTTAATTCCTTTTTAATATCATTTTCCCTTGTACATTACATTAATGGTGTAGAAAGTAATTTTAAGTATATAACTTTAATGTGTTAATTTTAATGGGTATTGGAAACTTTTAATGTATTAAATATGTTTTAATTTTTAATTGGTATTTTGTGTATTAAACATGTTTTCATTTCAACTGGCATTGGAATCATTTAGGGTATCAACGTGGTTTTAATTTTTATTGGTGTTGGAATTATTTATCAATATTATAGTAAATCATTTTAAATGAGAACCTAGCATTATTGTTAGATTAATTTATAATGGTGAGATTTGTGATTTTAATAGATTGAAATTTTTGTCTAAAGTATTGTTTAGTCATTTAGAGAGGCGAATTTCTCAGTTGATTAAATTGTATAGTTAATGTGTAATTTTAAATTATTATCAAAATAAAAAGGGGGATTATATTGCTCTTGTATTCAGGGGATTAAGGTGTATACTTGATTGTAATTAAAAGTAAATTTTAATGTTGTATTAGGAGATATTTCTAATGTCTAAATGAAAAGGTTAAATTAAAGTCGTATGTTAGAAATCGATGGATTAGAAAAGCATGTTGTTTTATCATAGGAGAATAATTTTATTAATAATGTTTAGTAGGTTAGGAAATTGGAATTGATCTTAGATTTGGATTTTAATTAATAGTTGATTGATATAGTGAAATTGTTATTCAATCTTAATCTTGTCAATATCTCAATGTCTAATGTTAACTGGAATTAAACTTGGATGGATTAAGTTGCAATCAAGGTTTAAGGTTAAGTAAGGGCAACCCAGATCAACATATGTTCCTGAACCACTAACTACCATCATGTTTTTAAACAAGAAATTAGAGTTAGATAAACCTGAGTTGAGTATTCAGATAACCCGTGGAACAAGTTGAAGCCCAATTTTGCATCTGTTTGTGGCTTGACCCTTATTTCAATCTGCACATATACCTTGTAATTCAAAGGTTAACTATACCTTGCTATTATCCTTCCAACTCTCCCCCTGTTAGTTGTATGTACTTATGCATTTTAAAGAAAAAAAATTGTGTGTGTGTTTTGCCCTAGTTTTGGGCATGACAAATCATTATATCTATATTACATTTATTATCCATCTCATTAATCATTTATTATCCATCACATACATCCATAAAATCATAAATAATTCAAGATTTCTATTACATCACATATCTATATATATCCACATGCATAAATCACATCATAATCAATGCCACATCCATCCTACATGATATACATTTCCATATTACATGCTCACTTGAATCATGCATGTTAGAACCAACATCATAAACATATGATGTAGTATAAATCTCAAATCTCACAAACACCCTGCATCACAACATGTAAGTATAATCATTTGCATAATAAAAATCATACATAAACGTAGATACATCCAATACACCATAATCACACATGTATCATATACACGTCATATAGAACCATAAGTGCATCTATAAAACATAATCATGAACATCATATATGACCAAATGCATCATCAGATAACTCATAAAAGAATAACAGTCCATCATAGTCCATCAAGCTATCATAGTCATAGTATCATATGAATTATAAAACTACATCGAATGGTCCAATCAAATGGTACACCTAAACTATACATCATATATGCATGACAAATGCACCTAGGTGGCATTGTACATCTCATCTCATATATCAAAAATAAAAAAAAGTGTATCCATCTCTATGGGGAGATCTCATGCAACTAGCTGGGATGGACCCCCCTTACCTCCCTCGTCACATTTGGGTGCCTTGGGTTCCATACCTACTGAACCCTATGATGCTCTGCCTGTGGTCCATGAGACTTTCCTCTCCAAGTAGGGTGGTTGTTTATGGTCCTATGAAACCATCTAGTGGTAGAGTCTCATGTAATACTATGACTCTCTCCCTTCTCTCCTTGCATCCCTCTAAGTAGCCATAGCATCAGACAAAATCTTATTATCTGTTCTATCCCTGGGAGAGTAGTTGCCTGAGGAGCGAGCTCTCACTTTGCACTATACATCTCTGCTTATCTCTTCCATAGGTGCCTCTCTATTATCATTGCCTCCAAATATTGCCTTAGGTCATCAGCCCCATCTCCCCTAGCCTCCATGATCATGATATCATCCTTTTCCTGTGCGAACTCTCCTGAGTCCACTCTCCTTTGTAGATCATGTAACATTATCTCTGAATTTGCACTCGTATTCCTCTCTTCCTCTACCAGGCCACGTACCTTAGTAATCTCAGCCTGAATATTATCTATCTATACCTAATTAGTGGCATAGTTTCCCCTCTTTGTATCCATCTCTCCCCTAACTCCATGTAGTTCAACTCTCATCTGATCCCTGTCCATGTCGATCACATCATGACTCTACTGAAGAACATCATCAACTAATTTTTTCACCATCCCTAGTGGCGGTTTAACCTATGGGGCTAGGGTTGCAAGTGCCTATAGTGTTGGTGCTGTGAGTGGTCCATGTACCTGTGTTCCTTGTCCTTATGCTATTGGGGCCCTCTGTCTAGCCCCCCTCTCTATACTCAATGTTGTACCCTATTATCTCCTCCATCTTCATCTCCTCCATACCCTCCCACATCACCTCCCTCTTAAACATCCTTGTTGGGCCTTGGTTGCTCATCTACAACCACCTGTGTTTGGTCTGTCAATCTGATTGGCTGAAGGGAAACCCACCAAGCTGTATAGGCAGGTATCATGCTGACATATGTTATATCTTGCTCTCTCCTCTTGGATATGAGCTACATAGATATCTAGTTGTAGTGGGTTTTTAATGGATTTTCTCCATATCCCCATAACCCCACCTCCCATGTAACATGCAGATGATAGAAACCATTTGGTACTATGTCATGTGTGACACCAAATTATTGTGTGACTCAAGATGGCTAATATTGCAAAATCATGTAAATGGTCCTACCAATAAGTTGATAGTCTCTTTGTATGATGAACAACTAATACATATACTTCTAATCATCCTCTCTCTATTGTTTCTCAGCCCAATGGCCCTGGTAGAACCCATATTTGAAGAATAATTTGTATTCATAATAAATCTGGGAAGTATCTCTTTGCACTTATTTATTTATCTTCTATAGCCTTCTGGTTTATAGATTATGATTCTTACTTAGATTTCTTATGTCTTTTATCAATACTATATTGTTTGAATCTATCACTCTAATGGTTATCCTTGTTTACCATTAATGTCTTCTTATTTCCTTTTGGTGCAGATTTAAAGATAGCAAGGTCAAAGTCAAAATACAGTCTTTGAAACCATGCGGCCATAGACTTATCCTTTGTCTACCTATCATGTGAAGGCACAGTGAAAAATGATGATCTTCCATCCATCGCAGGGTGGCAAACCTCACAGATCTTGATCCCACAAAGAAATAAATAGTTGAATAGAGTTGTTGACAGTTGAAAATTTACGTTCGACATACACACAAACTCTTTATTTAACATGGCACCACAAAATAATCATCACGTGTCATATGGATCCCGCTTGACTAAAGTCAAATCGAGTCGTATCCGATCATCCCAAGATATGATCGAACAGATGAGTGCGATGGCACAATCACAAGTCGCATGATATTTAAACTTCACACGATGGAAAAATAAATGATAGGTATCCCGGGCCTGCCAAAAGATATAGATGGAACAAAAAGAATACAGGTGTCAGTGTTTGGTTGGTAGAGAAGAATGACTAGACTAAATGGAGGCATGTAACATGTAATAAAGAACATATTACTTAAATGGTATCTTATAGCCCATGCTTTAAATCAATGGCTAGGAATTAATCGAGCAGGTAAAGATGATTGGGAAATAAATGAGGCACTTAAGGAAGATCTGCGACTATAAGATAGGAGATCTACTATTTAGTGCGATGGCGTGATAGAGAAATGAATGAGCTTTAACCATTACATGGTAGAAAAGGATGCGACACATGTCAATGATGAGAAAAGGACAAAAAGCCTTGGTGACAATATTAAAATTCATTTATTACGTGGCATTTAAAATGTTAAAACCTTTCATTATACTTAGGGTTTATTTCATTATTTGATTATTTGACTTTTGCATGCAGAAAGTAAAGGTGGCAAAAATGATATGATCAGACGGTTCAGATTCTCGACATCATGAAGAACAATTGTATACAGACATGATGATCGACGCCATGGTTGGAGTCGATAAGGGGTTAAAATTTTGATTCTAGAGACCATGCACAATAATATCTATGTGATTGACATGCCCAGAGAAAATATTATATCTTGGTTCAGAATCATTGATACGGGATGAAGGATATGGTAGAAATGATTGCTCTAGTTTCAAAGTTGACAATATCAATAATACTATCATATTGGATTGGGTAATTTGACATATAAACAATGATATTTGATGCCATGTAGATATTATGAATGAGACTATGGATGGATATACGATTTCATTACCATCATGATGCAGATCCATTATTTAAGTCATCAACTTAGACATACTATGAAGAGATTATTGAGTTGTTACAATAAGATCTAGTCAGTTAGCATTTTTTTATCAAGTGAGGATAATCAAACATTATATTATTGTAATCATTAGTATTTAGTTATTGATCTTAGGGCTAGGTATTTTTTAGGAACAATCGTGTTGATGTGAAGCTTTTTTGCATCCTTTCGAATTCATATTTATAAGGATACCAAGATCAACACATAAAACAATAAGACTTACTATTATTATAGTCAGATGGGATAGATGGATCAATAACTACAAACTTGAACTCAATTGTATCATTTTTCAAAATCAATAAAGATAAGTCCTTTTTCTTCATATGTACAATTGTTTCATTATCATTTTACAATTAGCCCCTCTGATAAACCAATAGGACTTCTTCAAAGCGATAGTTTGATGTGCATGCTTCTTGATTTGATTCATAGTCTATATTTTCAATTAGTTTTCTCATTTTGCATGGTTAAATTATGTTGATTGAGGCCTCAGTCAATTGGTCTATTATTTGAGAAGTCATACCCTATTGAAATATCTCTGAATTTGTTTTAGGCTGCATGTACATTTCATAACACTTTTGAAGTGATAAGTTTTCTTGTAAAACTGTCTCTGAGGTTGATCATAAGATTGGAATGATAGTTACTCTATTTCCCATGGTTGATTAAGGCACTATTTTTTCTTTCTTATTGTATTATGTTCATTAGTTAATTGTTTATATTTTTGAGATACTATATCCATCTTCTCTATTCAGTTCATATCTTGTATCCATCAACATTTTTAAAATATTTGAAGCATTACATTTAACACTTGATAGTTCATTGCTCCTAGTTTAAGGATCTCAGTAGTACTTTTCCATACTTTGGGATAAAGAAGTTTGAATCACATATTATCTACTCTAAAAAGCCCTTAAGATTTGGAAGACAAGTTTAGGGTATAGGCCCACCAGCCTTGGTTCTGCAAAGCCAAAATTGCAGAAGGTTGACACTTGAATTAGGTTGAAACCTTGTCAGTTGGAAAATCACTTGGGTTTCTCATCATTGGATAGTAAAAATACATAGGAAATCCAATTTGTTGATTTGAGCACCAACAGATTGGTGACTCTACTGGGGATTTATCATTAAAGGACAGTTTTCAAAGTTTTTGGTAATAGAGGTTAGGCTCTGCTCCAGGAGAAAAGAATCCAAAAAATAATAAGTATTTCCTTCTAAGAAGAAGGTGGGGACTCTACAAATTTAAAGTGGTGATAAATTTGGTCATATAATTTTTTTATTAACTATCTCATGTGGGGTAGAAGATCCTTGCATCTAGATCAGCTTGAATTAGACTTAAGTCTAAGGAAAGGTAGGACTTCAAACATAAATATGTCGTATGTACCATGTATGATATAACCTAATAAGGATGATCAATAGTATGCTTGTGAATAATTCTCTAATTCAAGCCATCATATCCATGAGAGTAGTGATGAAAATTGTAATCCTTTTTTTCCAAGGTAATAGAGGAGGACATGAGTCTCAATAGGATCCTAATCAAGAAATGATTGAAAGAGAGAAAAGAATTAACAAATGGGATGTTGTATTTTGTGAGATGGTCGATGTAGGATCACAAGATGAAGAAATGGTCATGGCTCTTAAAATACATTCATAAGAGATAATGAGGAAAATGAGAATAACGATAAGTACAATCAGATCACCAAGAGATAAAGAAGCTCCTAAGGATGATAGAAATGGAGTTTACAATCCTCCTCATAGGAAGAACAGTGGGCATATTTTTAACAATGATCATACCAACCCCTTGTTTGAACCAGACAATAGAGGAAGACTTGAGAGAAACAACAATGATTGGGAAAGAAGAGATCATTGGGGACAATGGAGAACAACACAACCACAACAATAGAGTGAATCCTAACATATCTTAGAAACATGAACAGTATATACATTAAGATAATGGAAGGATGTATAGTGGATATGAAAATAATAGGGATCAGAATTATGTCCCAAGAGATTATAATACCAACTCAAATTTTGAACCAAGAAATAATCAAAGATTCTAGAATGCAAATCAGCAGAATCAAAGACATAGATCCATCAATTAAAATGGAAACAACTATAAAGCCCCAATGGTTTCTAACAGATACAGACAATTATATTTTTATAGCATAAGGGGATATCCTAATGACATAAAAAATAAATTAAGGAGTGCAATTCCAAAGTTTTCAGGGAATGGGTGAGAATCAGCTGAGGTACATAGTATAAATTTGAAGAATTTTATCCAATAATTTGATGAATTTAATGAGGATGTATACATGAAAATTTTTGTTCAATATCTCATAGAAGATGCAGCAGAATGGTTCAGAAGTTTTCTAGACATATCCATATCTAGTTGGGATGAATTTGTTAATCAATTCATAGAGCAATTCAGTGATCACAATGACACTTCCTTTTCCTCACATGAGTTGACAAGTATGAAAAAAAACTAGAATGAGCCTATGGATGAATTCACCAAAAGATTCAAAAAGGTTCTAAATAGGATTCCAAGGGATGTTCAGCCTATTGATTCTTTTCTGATTAATTTCTATATGGGTGCCTTTGATAGAAAGACAAATTATGAAATCAGATCTCATAAGCCTTCTACTTTGGCACATGCTCTCAAGATTCTTATAGCTATTGAAAATGATAGGAAGGCATCTGGTATAATTACTAAGAGGGAGGACACTCAGTTGTTCAATCCAAAGGAGCCTAAGAAACACAAGGAGGAAGATAGACTAGATAAGTTTATAAATATGGTGAAAGGCCTCCAAGTGAATAATCAGGTACCATACAAAAATGATAGATATAAATTGTAGGATATGACTTATAGAACAAAATGGAAGGATGAGAAACTAGTGAATAAAGAATTACATACTCCTGATCCATTGAGGAAAAACAACCATTTTGTGGAAAGCTATCCTTGGTGTGAAGCCTGCAAACTACCACATTCTTATGAACATTGTGTTGTTGTCCAAAGATGGGGAGAGGATGAAAATCAGAATGATTATCAGCGACCCATAGTGAATAAATTATCAATAGATCCTAGGTGGGGATATGATGATTATAGATCATCAGATGGATACTACTGCAAGGATGACCTAAATAGAGTGTACCAATATAGGGATTACCAGGATGGTCCTCCAAGAATAAGAGAGTTAATAGAAGAGAAGAAGAAAGCATACATAATAGTTTTAGTGGAAGAAGAAAGAAGTAATTACAAGTTAAGGAATAGAACAGTAAATGCAGACCAAGGGAAACCTGACCAAGGAACCAATCCAAAGAGGTTGAAGCACAATAACATTGCTCAAGATAAACAAGTAGAACCTCAAGACTTTCCAACTATAGTAAGAGAAAAGGTGGTTAGTAAATCTCTTCCCAATGAATTTTATTTCATGTCCAATGCATTATCTCAAGTTAAAATATATTTTCCTTTGCTTGAAATAGTTAAAATACCTGAACGTAAAAATGAAAGTTTGAAAATATTGTCTAATATAGGTAATAAGGAAGATCTTAACCAAGAAGTAGAGGATCCTCCAACTATTTATCTAGGAACTACTTAAAACAAAAATGGAAATCAAATTGATCCTTTCTATCTTACTCTATTGATAAACAATAGATTGGTAAAAAATTGTATGATAGATTCTGGTGCAGCAGTGAATATTATGCCTAATGATGTAATGAAAGAATTAGGAATGAATGTTGATACCAAATTTGGTAGATGTTATGCTATGGATAATAGATCTATTCCTATTGTAGGCATAATGAAGAACATTGAATTTAAATTTCCTACATGTCCTAAAATGTCTTATAAAATGGATATTACTATGGTTGAGGTTCCTGCCAATTATGGAATGCTTCTATCTAGACAATGGTCTAGCTTAGTAGGAGGTAGTATTCAATTAGATCTTTCTTATGCTTCTATTCCAGTGAATGGAAGGGGTGTGAGAATTGATAGGGATACTAGGAGTCCATACATTATTGAGGATGTGGATCCAAGCTTGGTTACACATTTGTGTCATTCTGATATGGATAGCTTTCAGGTAAGTATTTCAAAAGATGTAATGCAAAATAGTAAACTTATTGAATTACATGTTGAAGTAAATAACAATACAATTTGGAATATGTATTTTGATGGTTTTTCTATAAGGACGGTAATGGAGCTAGTGTCATTTTCTTTTCCCCTGATAAGAAAATATTTAAATATTCCTTTTTATTAGATTTTTATTGTACTAACAATGTTGCAGAGTATGAAGCTCTACTTCTTGGTTTGAGGATAGCTAGTAAGCATGGAATAAAATGTTTAGGTATCTTTGGTGATTTGGAATTGATTATTTCTCAAGTTAAAAGTAAATTTGTTGCTAAGAATCCTCATCTTAAAAGATATAGAAATGAAGTATGGCATTCTATAGAATGTTTTGATGCTTTTTCTATTAACTAGATAGATAGATCAAAAAATATCCCTACAGATTTTATGGCTAATTTGGCATTCAAGAATAATGACATCTGTTGTGAAGACATAGTTCAAGTTGAAGTTAAAAGTAGGTCTGCTATACCTGATAACATCAACAAATGGCAAATATTTGAAGATGACAGAGATATAATCAAATTTTTAGCATGTGAACAAGAGTATGAGGATCAGTTGATAGACTTGAATGCTCATGTTGAAATAGAGAATGGGAAAGAAGTATTTTTTGGAAAGGAATTCATTCATCTTAAAACCAATAAGGTTCCAAAGGGTCTTGTAGCAATGGAGAGATTGTTTGACAATAATGATTAAAAAATGGACAAGAAAAACACTAATGTCACAGTGGATGAAGTGGAAAGGATAAAATTGGGAAATGAAGAGACTCCAAAGGAAGTATATGTGGGTAAAAGCTTAACCCCCAATGTCAGAACAAATATCATCAAATTGTTGAGAAAATATAGGCATGTATTTTCTTGGTCCTGTGATGAACTTAAAGCTTACCGAGAGGACCTTTTTAAACATGAGATACCTTTGAAGCCTAATGCTAAACCATTCAAACAAAGGCAAAGACCTATAAACCCTACCCTAGCTCCCAAAATGAAATATGAGCTAATCAAGATGAGGGATGTTGGTATAATAAAACCAATTAGACAGTCAACATGGGTTTCAAATGATGACATATAACTGATTGAATGTTTGAAGATGTTAAGTTGATCACATAAATGCAGAAAGATAATGCAAGACATTAAATCAATTAATGGATTGTATTTTCATTGATGTCAACTTGATATAATTTGATCAGTTATATACAAAGTGTCAAAGACTTTAGAGAATCAAAAAGATAAAGTTTATGTTTTCATTAATGCATAAAAGATCAGCATTCACAAAGTGACTACAAACACCGATGGGAAGGGCACCCCGACAGATAGAGAAACCTGAAAGTAAAGTCACAGTGATGCTCGAGCAAGAAAACTAAAAAGCATTACCGACGAGCAAAATCACAAGAATTACCAATGAGAAGAACTTCACAGTGATGCCCAATGGACAGACAACCTCGACGGAGATGCCTGAGGAGAACTAAAGTGTTGACCAAAGCTATCAAAGAGTTAAACAACCAAAAGAAACTGAAGTTCAGAAATGACAAAATACTTAGCTGGCAAGAGCTAAAGATAAAGTTAACTAGTTGTTAACATTGTTTTCATTGACAAGTTAAATCTAGAAATAAGTAAAAGATTTAAATTTGTTTTATCCAGTTGTCAAGGAGAATTCTATGGGATAAAACTGAATTAAAGCTTTAAAGCAAGATTGACTAAGATTGTGGATCATGCCAAGAACAAGAAAATCAAGAAGTGTGAAATAGTGATATCATGTCTATAAAGAGAATCTAATTCATTATGAATTTGGGGAGTGAATAGAGAAAGAGGATGCTAGAGAGAAATTGATGAAGAACAACTGCTTACAGTCCTGATCAATCAAGCCAGGGAAAGAGCTAAAGATTTTTGTGGACACTGAGCAACAAAGAAGCACATCATCACTAAGCAAAAAGAAGTGGAGAAAATATATCTAAAATATACATTGATCAGAAAGGTATTATGAGCTTACAATAGATCTAAAAATTGACAAGTCTAAGTTGTATGTGTGAATAGATCATTTACTATTTCAGTTTAACCATTGGATCAGAAATTCTCTTAACCGAGTAGGACTTAACAATCCTTTCTATACTAAGATACATCCCAAGGAGTATCAAAAAGTTTGATCATGAAGATAGCATGAGATGCCATATACCATTTGACAAACTACATTGGGTTTAGTCATTGAAGGTAACATATAGATGCCCGATATCAAGTGACAAACTATTCTATCTAAATCCTCTAACAAGGTCACACCTAACAGTGTGTTTGTAACCTTTAACAGGGTTGTCTCTTCACCGAGATCACTTTAGAAGAGTGGACATTTTGGGTTACCGGTCCCAAGTGGTTTTTTACTTAACAGGGTTTCCATGTTAAAAATCCATGTGTCAATGTGTTTATGAGTCATTAATTTAGTGTTTTATGATGAGGCTAATATAAGGCCTATATAGTTTCAAGTTTCATGTGTTTTTTATGGTTAGACTTTGAGAACTTCATATGCTTTCATGATACTTTTTCAGACTGTTTATAGTGATATCTCAGAACTGCTATATTTATGTGTATGCAAATATGTGTCAAATGTTTTTAGTTTATAATATGCTATCTATATGTTGCGTGGATATATGGAACTAAATATGGTGTCTTTTTGTCCTACTTTAAGTTGGGTGGTTTCCTGTAGCCATGTGATGAGAGCAAGTTAGTAAAGAAACTTATTATGGATTTTTGTCTTGGATATGTGTACGTGCTAACCTTTTGCAGAAACGGTGGATCCATGGTAAAGGAAGGATTCAAATTTAAAGAACATAGTGATGTCTTGAAAAGGAAAACTATTGTGGGGTTCATGATGATTCCACTACCCATGGATGAGAACAGTTCCTGTTGCAGATAAGTCACAGCTGAAAGCAGCCATAATGGAGTAAATATAGCAGCGACACATTCCTAGATTTCATATGTGATTAAATGCAGTTTGTTTCTGCAGTTAAATTTGTTGATCATGTTTCTTAATGATTGTCATATCCTTGATGTTGGGGGATCCTAGTTGATAGGAGTCTATTTTAGACGTTGTTGTTAAATAATCTAGAAGTTTTGATTCTAGGGAGTAGAGTTAGTATTATGGGGAATCTTTTGTAATCCAGTGAGAAGAAATACAATCTTATTTTTTGCATCTTTTGTAACCCACGTTTTATGAATGATCAATGAGATCTTCAATTCTTAGTTTCTGAGTTCTTGTTCATTCACTCTTTGGTGCGAGCCCACACGGGAGGTGAACCTAATTCGTAGTTCGGTAGAAAGTAGTTGCAATTCATTTTAAGTAATTAGGACTCTATTAATCCTATAGCCATTAGTAACAAAACCCATGGTTGTTCTTGTAGCATAGGCAGTTAGCTAGTTTACTATTTCCTGTAGCATAGGAAAAGAGTTGAGCTTACTATTTCAGCAAGTTCTTTTATATGTAGATTACGCTGTTGATTCCATTTCCTAGTTTAGTTTCATTTTAGTATTTTCCATTCCTTAAATAGTAATGACTTTCAAAGTAGATTAAAACATATACTTTTTCGATACTATTTCAAAGCTTACATTCCCTGGTCGATAATTTAATGAGTTCAACATATTATTTCTAGTAGGAAGGATGCACAATCCTTAGATACAGAGGTATTATAAAGAGCAATCATTTTTGGCGCCGCTGCCAGGGATGGTGTCAATCTAATCTAGCCTATAGTCATTTTAGATTTAGTTTAGCATTTGTTTTTATGCATAGGAGAAGAGATCATCTTGGGCATTTTCTCCCTTGTACTTATCAGGATGGACCTCTTGAATTAGTCTCTGATATCTTTAACCCTGAAATCGAGGAACCCCAAGTTGCAAATGAAGAAGTTGAAGAACAATTTGAGAATGTGTTTGCTGATGCATTTGACCACTTACCATCATCATAATACCCCTCTGAAGAATCCTTGCATCTAGACAAACCTTTTGTTGAGCCAGAAGATTTACTTCAACATCCAGGGCCTCCTCCAAGGATGGCTCAACCAACCTTCCCTTTCCCCATTCCTCCTCAATAGGGAAACGTAAATTTGAAGAACATACCCTCTGTGACAGTGCCCCAGTTCTATGGCCACGTCACCGATGACCCTAAGACCTTCCTCTTCATGTCCTTTACAGAAGCTACGACTATACAACTGATGCACATAAGCTCAAGTTGTTTCCGTCGACTCTAAAGGAAGCTACTCTGAGATGGTTTATGAGCCTCAGTGCCAACACTGTAGCAGATTGGGTTACTATGAGAAGAATGTTTCTTTCCAAATACAAAGAGTACTATTAGGGGTGTGACTTGAAAGGTGATGATATCTTCAAGATGACCCAGAAAGAGGATGAGACCCTGGAGGGTTATGTCTCCAGGTTCATGTTTAATTTGCAGCATAACACTCAACATCAATTGAATGAAGAATCTCAGAGACACCTATTTCTCAAAGGTGTCAATGAAGGGAGAATTGTGGCTCTAGACCTGATGGCTGGTGGTGACATTACACAGAAAAATTGGAATGATATCAAGAATATTTTCTTGAACTACTCCCAAGCCACTGTAAAGAAGGGTAGGGGAATAAGAGATCTCACACAAAAGTCTGCTGGCTCTGGGGTTTCAAAAGTGGAGCTATCTAATCTTCTCTCTGAGTTCAAGAAGGACATCATTAATGATGTCACTACTCATATAGATACCATGCATGCAAAGAGAAAGAAAGAAGATGTTGATGCGGTGCTAGATGAATACTGTCCACACTACTGAGAGAAGAAGAGGAGCTGCAAGTGTAAGACTATTGCGAATTTGGAGACACGACCAATTCCCATTGAATTCAAAGTCATAGATGAAAATGGAGAGGTGTTCTATATGTAGGCCTTCGGCCCCAAGACCAGGTATGCCACAAGATCCTCTTCAAAATTTTAATAATACTAGTCAATGATAGAATTTTCCAAATATGGGCACTCAAGGGTGGCAGCAACCCCAGCCAGGGTGGAAGCAACCTTAGCAGGGTGCTTGGCCAAACAATCATCTCAAAAACACATAGCATTGGATTTCTATTTCAGGATAGGACACCCTAAATGGCTGCTAAGTATATTATTTAGTCTCATTTAATTATCGATGAGGGACATAAACTTGGAATGTGTTTGTAAAGTATATGCTTCAAACTTCCTTGATTCTCATGGCTAAACCTATGGAATCGAAATATATTATGATTTAGGAATCTATGCTATCTCAATGGAATGCAATTATTCTAAGAAAATAGTAATCATGAGTAGGGGTTACTCTGCTCGCCTATGCTCTAGGAACAGTGCACTAGTTCTGTTACTAGTGGTTGCAGGAACAGTAGAGTTATATTTACTTCTTAATGAGCAAGGAAATAACTTCTAATCTAAGAAAATGATTTACTCACCAAGTGGGCCCCCTTGGATGAGTGAATATAAATGAAATCATGATAAGAGAATGAAACTCAAATTATGCACTCTATTCCTTTATGGAGGAAATGTACTTGGAAAATAAACAGTGCTACAATGTCAAATTCTATTCCAGAAATTATATCAATTAACTCTCTCCCCGTGGAACTACAAAATTCCACTTATTTAAGGAGGAACCAAACTACAACCTAAATCTAGGATCACTCCATTAATGAGGATCACTAATGGATACATCATGCTCATAACAGAAATCTCGAACAACAATAGTAGGTCTTCAAGTTCTTCCTAGAATATAGCATGCAGTGGTTCTAGATCTGCGCGGGTGTCTTCTCAGGAACTGAACTGACTTGTTCCTCCATGAGAGTTCTATGAAACACCCATCTTTAACCACTTTACTTAATTCCTTGCTTTATGTTAGCACTTCTGAAGGTAACGGCTATCGTTGACCCTTTCGACGTCATGCTGGAATTCTTGAATGTGCTATAACTTGACTCCTACAAAATGGTTAGTATACATAACTTCTGACACATAAATATATTTTATCATTTAATACTAAGAAATAAGTGTGAGATTTCATTCAATATTCTTGCACAACATTCAGCTACAGGAAGGAGACTACCCATAAACATAGAATAGGGAAAAGGACTATCTATTGAACATGCAATCACTATATCCTGCAACTTCTATCCATCAGCTCCAAGCAAAATACATTAAGTTTTTACCATCCATTTTACCTACTTATGTCCTTACATATAAAATATATAAAAACCATAAGCTTAAAGTCTTCTGATTTGAAAACAAAATGTTGAAAAAGGAAAGTAAACACATGGAAAAGATGGTCTTTTGAGAGGCTCATCATTCCCCCCAACTACACTATTGCTGGTCCCCAACAATCATGAAATTTTGGATCTTGGATCTAAGACTTAGGTCACTGGCGGTCTTCTCCCCTGGTTCATCAACAACATGATTGAAGTATCCATGGCCTTTCCGAAGTCTGTCCCACCTCATGCTTTCCTTAACCATACCATGCTCTTTTGCGTTCTCATTTACTGCCAGCAACGACTGTAGGAAGATTGGAGGTTGAAACCGTAAGGGAATCCAATAATGTAGCTATGTGTGGCCCAACATTATAAACCATGGAACATGGTGAGTAGCAAGACTTAAATTTTGTGGAGAATGGGGCTCCTTGAGTTTTAATTCATGGGGTATCCTTATCCACCACTGCCTACAAGCTGCAATCGCGGCCTCAACATCTTGTGAAGAATGTTGTTCCCAATCTGCATACCCCTATTCTCTAACTCGAAGAACCTTGCGAGACCCACTAGGGTTCATTGTGATTGAGATCCAATCAAGGAATGTTTTCCTAGAGCTCTGAACTTTAGGCCTCATCATAAGGGGTGTGTCTACCTCACTTCTTCGATATGGGAGAGCCTGATGCTCTTTGCTGATCTCATTTTGTATCCATGACATAACTAACCTCAACTACACATCTCCTACATAAAGAAGTTAATTCCATTCTTTGTTGTTAGGCACAGCTAGATTGTGTAGATATAACTCACATAACAGATTCTTGATGGGCATAGGTGTTGACCGGAAGGCATCATAAAATTCATGAGGTGTAGTAATGGAAGGATTTAATCCCTCAACAATCCTTGTTAATTGAAAGTTAACAAATTGTTCCTTAAGGAACAATGCATAAACTAGAGAAGGTGACCTACATGCCATTATTGCAGGAATCAATTCGGTGATCTGCTCAATTCTCCTCTCCAATACTGCAATCTAATTTGTTTTCTGCTCAAGCTGACAAGCCTACTCCTCAATTATCCTTTTTAATTTCTCTGTCTCCAGTTCCCATTGTGACTTTTCCCAAGTGATATTTTGGTACAAACTTAATCCTACTACTAATGGTGTGGATAAATCTGAGGGTGGCATGGGTCCTTACTGAAGGACATTAATCCACTCAGATGCAGTTTGAGGGATCTTTACTTTCTCCACATTAGTGAAAGTAGCTTCTTTCTCCTTGTCACAAGTGACAAGGGTTTTTATTGAATCATTCACTTGGGATGATTCAACTACCTTGGCTAATGTATCCAATTCGTCATTTCTCAATTGCTCAAACACTTCTTCTACAATGTCTTCATTCACTGCAGGAAATTCATCAGGAGGAAGATTCTCTAAACTGTCATCAGAATCTGGACCAGAATTATTGCAAAATTCCTCTATTTCTATAGAATCCTTATCACTTTCCACAAGGATGAATTCAACTTGTGGATCAACTGTAACTTCCTCATCCATGACGTGGAATACGGTATCACCATCTACTATGTTTGAAGCCATTGCCTCCGAAGAGGAATTTTCTGCAGACTAAGAGGATTTAACATTTATAATTGAATCAGGGGTTTTGCTTGCTTTACTAGCACTAGTAGAAAGTCTAGGACTCTTCCTCATAGGGGCTTGAAAAGAGCTCATAGGTTCCTTGTGTTTCTTTTTGGTGGAGGACACCTCCCCTATAATGGTTACAAGAGGTTCTTCTGGTGTTGCCTCCTTGGAAGAAGGCAAGGCTTCCTCGGGCATCTTATTCATATTTTCATTATCAGCTGGATATTGTTCTGGAGTCATTTCCTTTGTATCTATGGTTTTATCTTTTCCCTTTATAGTATTAGACCTAGTTTCTTCAGACGGTGAAGTGTTAGGAGCGGTAGCAACTTCTCTAGTTTTTCTTTCCTTATTATTTGAAACAGGAGTGTTATCATTGTAGGCTCTTTTCCTAGATAGGGTAGGTCTAGAAAAGGATGCTTTAGGAAAGGGTTCTATTTTATGGATTACTTTACAAACCCCCGTTGCCATATTAACCCTACTACCTACACCCTGGCCTCTCAGACCAACCACCCTAGGTGCTAAATCTTCCATAGCCAAGAATTCCTCCCAAGTCCCAATTGACTATTTAATTAACTCCCTTTCTACAACTAACTTAATTAAATAGTGATGGGAAATAGATTACACTTTTCCTGACTGAAAAAGAGATGCCTTCTTTTTCACAATATTAGAAAGAAAGCTAGGTAAGTCTATTGGCCTATTTTCATGGCGGAGGGTGCTCATAATCTTGAAGTGAAGTCCATGCAGGTACTTGTAACATCCCTCACAGGTGAAGTAAGATATTATAAATGTGGTCAACTGTAAAAACTCCATGGGTAATGACATTCTTGCAGTGCCCTGCTTCTTATCAATCTCCAACTGTGGGTCACTATGCAGGGTAAATTATGCCCTAGCCGAGTGCAAGTCAATGTCCTTTGTCCACTTTTCCCCTTCCTATGGCAACTTTGTAACCTCTACCACCATATCTTCTAAAAATTCAACCCTCAGACCTTTCACTACTACAAACCCATTGTTCAAAGTATTCAGAAATTGAAAAGCAATTTCATCATCGAAGCCATTAAGGCTTAAGTAGTAGTCCAACCATCCTCATTTCTGAAACAACTCACAGGCAGCCGGGTCCCCAAGTAACACTTGATGATCCATTGGATCGTGCCTCTGAAGGTCTCTGCCCATTGCAAATGATAAAGAAAATAGCTCTGCAGGATATGCTTAGTTGCTATAGAAAATTGAAAAATGCTTGGCCTCCCTACAGACGCAAGATGTATTTGTTTTTCTTTCCAAGAAAAACTGAAGTACAAGATAGCTTTTAATTATAAGAAAACAAGCATTACTTCGAATGATTTTCATAAATGCATTCACACGTGTTAAGGTTCACCACCCAAACACGTCGCAAAATTGTTGTTATTAAGTGATCCTTACTTTAATTTGCTTTCAAATCAACTCTTAAATCATGATGACTTAACCATTGAGTGATAGATAAGCTCCCACATGACGACGGTCACCATGAAAAGACAAGAAAGAAATAAATTTTTTGCCTTTTCACTTGCTAAAATCAATTTGGAAGTATTGAAACAAGCATGAATTAAATAACTAACCCCTCCCCCCAACTAAGTATAAGGCATGGGTCCCACCAGGCCGGTGCGTGCAAGAATAGAAAAAGAAAAGTACACTCATTTCAAAATAATAAATGAATAAAATAATTTATGTGCAAAAGTATGTGTTACAAACCTGATGTGCTGCAGGAAGAGTGTAATGCTAGGTGACACACACTTTTGGAGTGATGCTGCGGTGTGGACACGGGGAAGAGAGAAAGATGATGCTGATTTTTATTACAATTCAAAGAAAGAAAATCATGAAAGTGAAGTGTTTATTATGGAAGTTGGAATAAAATCATAGCTTGGCAGAAATCTGGGTCGAAGACTGAGATGCTTCTGTTGCAGGAAGGACACTGTTTGAGTTCTGCTAGAACTACTGCAAGAAGTCCTGACGACTCACTGGCTTGTGATATATCTTTAAGTGATGCCCATTGACAAGGAGTTTGAATCTGACAGGATAAATTGTAGAGAGTTGAACAACACCATTATCAAATACTGAAACTATTTCATAGGGCCCTAACCAATATGTTTGAAATTTTCCAAGAGTATGCTGATATCTTGAATCATAGAGCGATTCCCAATTGCCAATGGAAAACTTTTTATCTTTTATGAATCTGTCATGCCACTTCTTTCACTGCTTTTGAATCATCTATGTGTTATGAAGTGCAGATTTCCTATATTCATCCAATCCATTGAGCTGTAGGAGCCTATCCTCTTGTGCTTTGTTCAGGTTAATATCCAATTCCAATGTCATCCTGAGAGGCTTATGGTGAAACTCGATAGGTATGGATGTAGATTTCCCGTAGACCAACTCAAAAGTGGTGAATCTAGTAGTGGTTTTCCAAGTTGTGCGGTAAGCCTAGATGGCTTCAAGAATTTGAGCAGCCCAATCCTTTTTGTGAAAGGAAACTATTTTTCTCAGAATGGCCTCTATCTCCCAGTTTGTGATCTTAGCCTATCCATTGGCCTGAGGATGGTATGGTGAAGATTTACCATGCCTCACCGTGTACTCATTCAACAATAAGGCTAGAGGTGAACTGTGCCCCTTGATCTGTTACTATTTCTTGAGGCACTCCAAACCTAGTGAAAATAAATTCATACAGAAACTCTGCTACTTTATGGTCCCTTGCATGCCTCATTACTTTTGCTTCAACCCATTTTGTGGCGTAATCAGTGCATACTAAGATATAAGACTTACCAAGTGAAGATGGCTCAATTGGGCCAACAAAGTCAATGCCCCACTTGTCAAACAGTATTACCACCACCTAAGGTTGCAGGGGCATTCCACCAGTCTTCGTGGGACGTCCCATCCTTTGGCATTGATCACAGTGTTGGGTATGCTTAGCTGCATCTTTGTGTAATGTAGGCCAATAATAACCGATTGTAAATACCTTGTATGTTGTTCTTTTTCTGGAAAAATGGCCACCACATGGCTCATCATGACATGCCCAAAGGATGTCATAGGTCTCATCTTCGCAGACACATCTGTGGGTGACTTGATCAGGACCTGTGTAGAACATAAATCTAGATATCCATGAAAAGTTGAAACTTTTCTCAGCCAGCAGCCTTCGTTCATGGGGTGAGAAATGAGGTGATGCCTGTCCTATAGAAAGGTAGTTTGTGATGTCAACATACCATGAATTATAAGTTGCAAGAGAGAATAGGTGCTCATCCGGGAAGCTATCATCAATTGCTACAGGATCATCAGGAACTTGTAATCTAGAGAGAAAATCAGCAATGACATTAGCTTTTCCTGGTTTGTCAATGATAGTTATATCAAAATCCTACAGGAGGAGTAATCACCTGGCTAACCTACCAGAAATGGCCAGTTTATTCATCAAGTATTTGATCGCTAAGTGATCAATATAAACAAATACTTCATAACCGGTTATGTAATGTATGAATTTATTTAATGCATAGATTACAGCAAGGAGTTCCTTCTCAGTAACAGTATAATTTATTTCTGCACCTTGCAAATTTTGCTGATGTAATAAATGGCATGCTCAACTATTCCTTCTTTTTGACTCAACACTACCCTAATTGCATATTCAGATGCATCTGTGTGGATATGAAAGGGCAACTTCCAGTATAGTCCTCTAAGAATAAGGGTCTTTGTCAACACATCCTTCAACTACTGGAATGATGACTCACATTCTATGGTCCATTCAAATTCTGCTTCTTTCTTCAATAGATTATATAATGGAGTGGCAAGTTGACTTAAGTTCTTGATAAATCTCCTATAGTAACCGACATGACCAAGAAGACTCTGGACATCCTTCTGATTTGCAGGGGTTGGGAGTGTAACAATTACTACAATCTTTGTGGTGGAACCCATATTAGCAAAGTGATTTGCATCCGTTCTTATTCAGGGAAGTACCTATTTACATATACTTACTTGTCTTTTATAGCTTCTATTGTTTACCATCCTTCTCTTATCGAAGTATTATCATGTTTTCATTCACTTTCATATGTCTTGTGTTTTAATATTTTGAGATTGTCACTAAGGGGATCTAAGAGTTTGATTTTATGAATTTCCTTCCTTAAAGACATAATGTAATTGCAATTAATATTGAATGTGTTTTTGATTAGGTTTAAAGCCTTATGCAATGTTTTCATGTAAACCCTAAATGCAATTAAAAGAAACTCTGCATGTATTACCATCACATAATGGATTATTAATCTATGCTGATGATAAAAGTGGTGAAATTATAATCATGACCTAAGGAGTAGTATTTTATGTAGGGAGTTATATCTTTGATTTAATGATATATTCTAATGTTTTGATGTTTTGAAAAAGATTGATCTTGATTCAATTAATCTTCCACGGATTTGAAT
>MU224855.1:425964-460979 GCA_018584345.1 Thuja plicata | reverse complement strand
TGTTTCAAGTTTTTGAATTACTCTTTTATTTCATCTAATTCAGTTCATATTTCAATCATATCAAGCAATATTAAATACATTACATTTCATTAACACATATGTTTTCAGTTTTGTGATCTTATTAACACATTAAGAAGTAGGAGTTGAAGTTATCAGTTATCCATTGTAGGAAATTTCTAAGAAGACTTTGAAGATAGGTTTTAAAGTACAGGCCCACCAACCTTGGTTCCGTGGAATCAAAATTGTAGGAGGTTTTCAAAACCTCATTCATTGGCAAATCAATCATATTTATCTTCATTGGATAAATGAAATCCGTTAGGAGTCCAATCTGTCAATTTGAGCACCAACACTTTGCAGGATCAACTTGGATACCAAAGGATGAGAGATATTTCCCTAAGACAAATCCCTCCTCCATCATCATGTAACACTTCTCACTATTAAGTGAGATATTGTAGTCCTAACATCTTTGAAGAAATTTTTCCAAATTAGCATAAGCCTCTTCGAATGTAGTTCCATATGCAGTAAAATCATCTATGTATATTTCAACACATTCAGCAGCAATGTCAGAAAAAATGCTTATCACTGCCCTCTGGAAAGTAGCAGGTGCATTACATAACCCAAATGGTAAGACAAAATAAGAAAATGTTCCCCATGGATAGGTGAACGTTATCTTATCCTGATCTTCTGGTGATATCTAGATCTGGTTGTAGCCACTAAAACCATCCAAGAATGAAAAATACTTTTTTCCAGCAAGGTTGTCAAGTACTTGGTCAATAAAGGGCAATGGAAAGTGATCCTTCTTGATTTCTTTATTAAGCTCCCTATAGTCCACACAAACTCATTATTTTCCACCTTTCTTGGGGATGATTACAAGAGGGGAGACCCACTGACTATCAGAAATGGGATATATGAAGCCAGCTTGGAGAAGTTTTTGCAATTCAGCCTTTACTACATCTCTTAATGCAGGGTTTATTCTTCTTTGAGGTTGCCTAATAGGTCTGGACTCAGGACTAATATAAATCTTATGAGTACACAATTTTTGGTCAATCCCCTTCATGTCAGTATAGTCCCATGCAAAAGCTTGCTGACTCTTTTGCAAAAGCTGCACAAGGCTAGACATCTAAGATTCAATGAGATTCTTATTGACATTCAATTCCCTACCTGAGGCAATCTGCACTCTTTTAACTTTATCCAACATAAGAACTTCTGCAAAAGAAGGTGACTTTATTTCATGGGGTAACAAAGTATGGAGATAATAAGGTGTTGCAAGAAACTTAGATGAAGACTTCTGGGGCAATATGGTTTGTAGAGAATAGTTAGGGTCATGACATGAGGGTTCTTCAGAGCCATACTAGTTTGTAAGGATTTTTAATAGTATGTCATCCTCCTCTTGTGAGACCATGAATGGATTTATACTAATAACCATAAGCTGTTGCACTGAATTGGCTTCAAGGGGGGCATCACCTAGATCTGGCCAGACAACTTGGTCAAGTTCAACTTGAGGTTTGGTTGGAGAATACAAGGTTAATTTCTTAGTATTAATACCATCATATATGGTAATTTTTCCTGAGTGACATGCAATGCAAGCATCTATTGTGGCTAACCAAGGCCTTCCTAGGATTAATGGATACCCTCCTAGTGTGGCTTTTGGAGACAGCATGATGAAATTTGAGGGGTATTCTAATGAATCTAGTGTGACAACAATATCCTCTACCATACCATTTGGTTTGACAGTTGAATTATTGGCTAATTGGAGAATAGTGGGTGTTTCCCTCAACCCAATGATACTAAGCCTTAACAACACATCCATAGTCATAACATTAATAGAAGCTCCTAGATCAACCAAGACATTCTGTATTTGTATACCATTAATGTGACTGGTAACCAATGGACTCCCTAGATCAAAGTATTTAGGCATCAAGGTTTTACTAAGCATGAGATCATAAAGTTGTCCAAGAACATGGACAGTATCAGGATCTTTCTTTTTCTTACCAGGGTGCTTGATACAGACTTCCTTTATTGCTTTATTATAGACTAAAATTTCCTTGAGGGAATCTAATAATGGTATTTGGACAGTTATTTGTTTCAGTTGGTCAATCAGGTCATTTGCAATTGTATTCTCTTTAGGGGATACTAAAGGTTGGGCCAATTTCTGCAGGAAAGGTGGGATTTTCTCAACTGGAATAGGTGGTGCAATAGGTGGGACAAAATTATTTTGATTGTTAGAAGCTTCCTTAGTATCAGAAAGATCAGTATTATGGGTGCTCTTGGTGCGGGAAATGTGGTCCATGATCTTAGGTGGATATCATTCACTTGTAGTGAATAGGTTTGCTGCTTGTTATTTGGATTTGGATCTGGTTGAGCAGACAGTTGTGGTTTCTGAGGACTGTTGTTGGCTACAGGAGGTAGAGGCATAATAGCTTTTTGCTAAGGTGGAGGCATAATAGCTTGCTATTGATTAGACTGATTGGGTCCCCACTGAGGTCATTGTTGCCAGGTACCATGTGGTTGCTATTGGTTATTCTATTGCGGCTGCTGGTATGAATTATACTATTGTTGATATGGGTTAAACTGTTGTTGGTTTGGGTTAAACTAAGGTTGAAAGTTATGGTTATACTATGGCTGGTGAAAATTTTGGTTATTCTATGGTTGTTGGTTGGGCCAGTGATTATTCCAATTCTGTCCTTGAGGGACAAAATTGTGGGGGTTTTGATTCTGCCACTGATTACTATTATTATTACTATTATAACCAAAATTATTTAAGGGGTCTTGAGGCATACCTTGTCTCTAAGCCCATGGTCTCCTTTCAGCCACGTAAAAGACTTCTCCATTCTCCTCATCTATTACCTTAAACTCGGTGGGCATTGAGGTTGTGTCCATGGATGCAACAGTTTTGCACTTACAATTTCTTTTCTTCTCCCTGCAGTGGGAGCATAATTCAGCCAGCATAGCGTCCGCATCCTCTTTCTTCCTTTAGGCTTGCATGGTGTCCAGATGAGTGGCCACATCATTGATAATGTCCTGCTTGAAGTCAGAAAGGAGGTTGGATAGTTCTATCTTAGAGACTCTAGAGCCATTTGTCTTTTTAGGTAGGTCCCTTAATCCCTCTTCCTTTTTTTATTGTAGCCCTTGAGTAATTCAAACATATGGTCTTAATCTCTGCCTAGTTTTTCTAGGTGATGTCACCACTAGCCATAAGGTCCAAGGCTTCTATGCTTCCTTCATTGACACCTTTGAGGAATAGATGTTTCTACGATTCCTCATTCAACTGTGTTGAGAATTGTGTTGCAAGTTATACATAAACCTAGAAACATAGTGTTCCAAGGTTTCATCCTCTTTCTGCGACATCTTGAAGATGTCATCTCCTTTTAAATCCTATCCTCTACAATATTCTTAGTATTTTGCAAGAAACATGTTGCTCATGGCATTCCAATTTGGTACGACATTAGCTCTGAGGCTCATAAACCACCTTAGAGCGGCCTCTTTGAGATTTGATGGAAACAACTTCAGCTTATGGGCATCAGTTGTGTAGTCATAGCTCTTGTAGAGGATATCAAACTCGAAGAGGAAGGTCTCTGGATTTTTAGTGATAAGTCCATAAAATTTTGGCAGTGAAGAGGTTGGAATGTTCTTCAAGTTTTGGTTACCCTGTTGATGAGGAATTCGAAAGGGAAAGGTAGGTTGAGCCATCCTTGGAGGAGGGCCTGGTTTCTACTATGCTAGCTATTGTGGTGGTCGCTAGTATACAATAAGAGCTAATGGGTTTTCATGATACACAGGCTCATCAAAAAGGACTTCTAGATGTAGCGATTCTTTAGAGGATGAGGGTGATGAAATTTCTCCTTGGGTGTTTGCAAATGGATTTTCAAACAGGTCTTCTTCTTCACTATCTACTTGGGTTTCTTCAAGCTCAGGGTTAAAAAGATCAAATGGTTTGGCCTGGTATTGATGAGGAAGGAATCTTTTGTGAGGATCTCTTCTTCTATGCATAAAATGCTTGCTTAAAATTAAATCCTAGATTATAAAAAATGGAATCATGAACACCAAAGTGGCTTGAACTAACACCATCCTCGACAGCGGTTCCAAAAATGCTTGGCCAAACAATCATCTCAAAAACACATAACATTGGACTACTATTTCAGGATTGGACACCCTAAATGGCTGCTAAGTAGATTATTTAGTCTCATTTAATTATCGACCAGGGACGTAAACTTGGAATGGTTTTTGCAAAGTATATGCTTCAAACTTCCTTGATTCTCATGGCTAAACCTATGGAATCGAAATACATTATGCTTCAGGAATCTATGCTATCTCAATGGAATGAAATTATGCTAAGAAAATAGTAATCATGAGTAGGGCTTACTCTGCTTGCCTATGGTGTAGGAACAGTGCACCAGTTATGTTACTAGTGGCTACAAGAACATCAAAGTTCTATTTACTTCTTAATGAGCAAGGAAATAACTTCTAATCTAATAAAATGATTCACTCACCAAGTGGGCCCCCTTGGATGAGTGAATAGAAATGCAATCATGATAAGAGACTGAAACTCAAATTATGCACTCTATTCCTTCATGGAGGAAATGTACTTGGAAAATAAACAGTGCTACAATGTCAAATTATATTTCAGAAATTGTATCAATTAACTCTCTCCCCATGGAACTACAAAATTCCACTTATTTAAGGAGGAACTACACTACAACCTAAATCTAGGATCACTCCATTAATGAGGATCACCAATGGATACATCATGCTCATAACAGAAATCTCGAACAACAATAGTAGGTCTTCAAGTTCTTCCCACAATATAGCATGCAATGGTTCTAGATCTGTGCGCGGTGTCTTCTCAGGAATTGAACTGACTTGTTCCTCCATGAGAGTTCTGTGACATGCCCAACTTTAACCACTTTACTTAATTCCTTGCTTTATGTTGGCACTTCTGAAGGTAATGGTTGTCATTGACCCTTTCAAAGCCATGCTAGAATTCTTGAATGTGCCATAACTTGACTCCTACAAAATGGTTAGTATACATAACTTTCGACGCATAAATATATTTTATCATTTAATACTAAGAAAGAAGTGCAAGATTTTATTCAATATTCTTGCATAGCATTTGGCTATAGGAAGGAGACTACCCATAAACATAACATAGGGAAAAGGACTATCTATTCAACATGCAATCACTTATATCCTACAACTTTTATCCATCCGCTCCAAGCAAAATACATTATGTTTTTACCATCCATTTTAACTACTTATGTCCTTACATATAAAATATATAAAAATCATAAGTTTAAAGTCTTCTGCTTTGAAAACAAAATGCTAAAAAAGGAAAGTAAACACATGGAAAAGATGGCCTTTTGAGAGGCTCATCACAGGGTTGGAAACAACCCCAGCCAGGATGGTAGCAACCCCAGTAGGGTTAGCAGCAACCCCAGCCAGGGTGGCATCAACCACAGCAAGGTTGGCAGCAACCTCACCAAGGTTGGCAGCAACCTCAGCAAGGGTGGAAGCAACCCAATCAATGGCCTAATCCATCTAATCAGAAAGCCCTAATACCTCCTTTGTAGCAACAAGCCCTAATTCCTCCTCCTGCAACTGCTAATAACCCTCTTAAGCCAACGCAGCTGCCAGCACAACCTAATCCCAATCCCAATAGCAAGCCAACCACTCAACAACAGAGCTATGTCTTAAATGATATCTATCTCAGATCAGGAACCACTCTTACCTCCCCTCAAATGCCTATAATAAACAAGGTTGAAGAGCCAACTATTGACCAAGAAGATGTGCCAACTCCTGTAGCCAAAGCACCCCCATTTCCTCAAAGGTTAGCCAATCAAGCTGAACCCATAGTAAACCATGTAGTAGCAAACTTGCTAGACCAATTGAAGCAGATAAAAATAAAAATACCTTTACTGGATGCTATTAAAGAAGTCCCTGCTTATACTAAAGCCATATAGGAAGCATGCATAAAACAACCTGGCAGGAAGAAAAAGGATCCCAAAACCATTCATGTTGTCAGCCAGCTCTTTGATCTTATGTTAGAATAGTTGACTATCCCCAAGTATTATGATCCCGGGAGTCCTGTGGTTATAGTTACCATCCAAGGTATGAAAGTCCCAAATTCCTTAGTTGACATAGGTGCATCTGTCAATGTCATGACCAAAGAAGTACTGTCCCATTTAAACACTGTCGGCCTCTACGATACACCCACCATTTTGAACCTAGCTGATAGCTCCACTATTAAACCAGATGGGCTAATAGAAGATGTCATAGTTACCTTACATTCTTGGGAGTATCTAGTAGACTTTTTTGTTCTCTCCCCTGAAGCTAATATGGGTGGGTATCCTATCATTTTAGGAAGACCATGGTTAGCCACCGCTGATCCCTTCATAGCTTTGTGGTTGGGGAAGATGACAATTTCCAATGGAGTCCATACCAAAAACTTGAGCCTCTACTCCCCTTCTCAACCTATGTTGCAAGATAAGGATGTCGTATGGCCAAAATTAGATTATCTTGATTTAGAAACCAACTCGATCCATCAACTCATGGTCATTGATAGAGACCCATTTCTAACTGCTAAAGAGGACGATGAGGTAATTGAATCCATTGTTACAAATGAATATGGTCAAAGTCCTTAGTGGTGCTCACAGTTTGATTGTATCTTGGAACCTATTTTTCCACCTACACATACATGTTCCTACTTTGTATCCTCCCGCTTCCTTCATTATTTATTGGCTCATGAAATGGTTTCTCTTCCAGTTTCCCAAATAACAATGGTAGACAAGGTGATTAAGGTGGAAATCAGTCTAGGTAAGGAGTTAAATATCAGAAGTACTCTGACACCCTCTCACTAGAAGGCTATCCTAGGATTGCTACAGGAACATCAACAGGTGTTTGCCTTGGATTACACTGACATGAGAGGATTAGATCCCAAAATTTGTATTCATAAGATCTACATTAGCTCAAATTATAAACATGTATGCTAGCCTCAGTAGCGGGTTAATCCTGTGTTGCGCGACATAATCAAAACTAAACTTCAGAAGTTGCTAAATGCTGGCTTCATCTACCCCATTTCTGATAGCCAATGAGTTTCACCCTTGGTCATTGTGCTTAAGAAGGGGGGTAAATGGAGAGTCTGTGTTGACTACAAGGAAATGAATACCACCACCAAGAAGGATCATTTCCCATTGGCCTTTATTAATCAAGTCCTGGATAATTTGGCTGGCAAGAAATATTTTTCCTTCTTAGACAGTTTTAGTGGTTACAATCAGATTCAAATCACTCTTGAGGATCAGGAGAAAATAACTTTCACTTGTCCTTGGGGGACCTTTGCATATTTCGTCTTACCATTCCGTTTGTGCAATGCTCCAGCCACTTTCTAGCAGGCTGTGATTAGCATTTTCTCTGACATATGTGCTGATTGTATGGAGATCTATATGGATGACTTCACAGCTTATGGGAACACTTTTGAAGAGGCAAAGCTCAATTTGGAGAGAGTTCTCAAGCACTTCCAGGACTAAAATCTCTCTCTCAATAGTGAGAAATGCTTTATGATGATGGAGGAAGGTGTCATGTTGGGTCACTTTATTTCCTCATATGGCATCTAGGTAGACCCAACCAAGATCTCAGTAATCAGTACTCTGACTACACCGAAAAAGTAGAAGGATGTTCAGAGTTTCCTCGACCATGCTGGATACTACAAAAGGTTTATCAAGGATTTTAGCCAAATTGCAGCCCCCCTCTATATCTATTGAAGAAGGATTCAGATTTTTTTTTGGATACCGAGTGTGAAAATCCTTCCTGCAACTTAAGGAAGTTCTGACAACTGCACCAGTGTTGTGCGGACCAAATTGGGGATTGTCATTCCACATTCATACCGATGCTTCAGATTATGCTATAGGAGTAGTATTGGGCCAGCAAGAAGCTGCAATTGAACATGTCATTTATTATATCAGTAAGAATCTACACAGAGTAGAATTCAATTATACGATGACCAAAAAGGAGTTGCTTGCAGTGATTTATGCTCTGAATAAGTTCAGGCATTACATTACTGGTTATCATATTTTTGTCCATACAGACCATTTAGTGATTTGGTACCTGATGAATAAGCCATCCATCTCAGGAAGATTGGCTCGTTGGTAGCTACTCATGCAGGAATTTGACATCATAATTATCGACAAGCTAGGGAAAGCCAACGTTGTCGCTGATTTTCTCTCTCACTTGCATGTTCCTGATGATCTTGTAGCCATTGATGACAGTTTTTTGGATGAACATTTTTTTTTGTTGACAGCACAAAATCCATGGTATGCTGACATTGCCAATTACCTCACCACAAGTCAGATGCCGGCTCAATTTTCTTCAAAAGAGCACAAATTGCTGGCCGAGAAAAGTTTCAATTTTTCTTGGATTGCTAGTTTCATGTTTTATACTAGTCCAAACCAGGTTATGCGTAGATGAATTCAAGAAGATGAAACCTATGACATCCTAAGGGCATGTTGTGATGAGCCATGTGGTGGCCACTTTGCAGAAAAAAGGATGGCTCTCAAGATCTTGACTACCGGTTATTATTGGCCGACTCTCCACAAAGATGCAACTAAGTACACTAAGAAATGTGATCAGTACCAGCGCATGGGGAGGCCTACTAAGATAGATGAAATTCCCCTACAGCCTCAGGTGGTGGCCACACCCTTTGCTAAGTGGGGCATTGATTTTGTTGGACCAATTGATCCTTCTTCTCAAGGTAAGTCTTACATTTTAGTCTGTACTAACTATGTTACTAAGTGGGTCGAGGCTAAACCAATGAAGCATCCGTGGGATACCAATGTTGCCAAGTTCTTATATGAATGCATCTTTACAAGATTTGGTGTTCGTAGAGAAATAGTGTCTGATCAGGGTGCTCAATTCACTTCCAACCTCATAGCTTCTCTGATGGAAGAATATAAGATTTTCCATGGCAAGTCATCCCCTTACCACCCCGAAGACAATGGCTAGGTGGAGGTCACCAATCGTGAGCTGGAGGCCATCCTTACAAAAACTGTCTCTGTTCACAAGAAAGATTGGCTAGCCAAGCTTCTTGAAGTACTATGGGCTTACAGGACCACTTGGAAAACTACTACAGGGTTCTCTTCATTTAAGATATTTTATGGGAAGTCTGCCATGATGCCAATAGAATTTGAGCATAAGACCTTACAAACAGCATTGGAGCTCAGCTTGGATCTTACTGAAGCTCAATAGGACCGCATCCTCAACTTGAATAGTCTTGACGAATGGCGTAAGTCTTCTTTGGCTAACACAAAATTGGTGCAGCAACAGAGGAAATAGTGGCATGATTATTTTATTAAAGATAAAACATTTGCAATCAGTGACTAGGCTCTCATGTATGACTCTCGATATTAACACACTCTTGGTAAGTTTCAAACCCGCTGGTTAGGGCCTTATGAAATTATTGTTGTCTTTTCCAATGGTGCTGTGCAGTTGTCTACTGTTGACCTTATCCATTTCAAGTTACTGGTTAATGGCCAGCGCCTCAAGTTATACCATAAACCCCAAAGCAAGGCGGAGTTCCTGTAGCAATTTGAGTATGCTGAAGTTAACGATCCTCCTATAGCAGATGAATATGAGCGCCTTGCTCATATTCGATCTTCAATTTGAGACATGTTTGCCACGACCCATAACAATTAATTTCCTTTGAAAAGTACCTTTCTCTACAATAAATGTTCATTTCATTATTATTTATCTACCACCCATCCACCTCATCATTATTCCCCATCAATGGATGGCAATTTCATAGAGCCGCTAGTACATCATCAGGCGTGTGTACTATCTTTGGCATTTAATTCATTAATTAGTTTTTTTTATTATCTTTGCTCTTGTCATATGCGCAATTGTGGGCCCATTTGCGTACTTAAATTGGCGGGGGAAGAAAATCTATGATTTGTCTTATATACCCATGAATGTATTGAATGCTATATTTTTTAAAATTTTAAATGTTGTACCCTTTTTGCACAAATATTACCAATTCAGCCTATGAGATGGGACAACCTCAAAATGAGCGATTTATTTTGCACAAATAAGCCAAGGTGTCCATACAGACGTCTGTTGAGTAATGATGAGTAGTTCAATTCTTGAGAAATGATAGATCCGCATTCATTTCCCCATATAGCGCTTGAAAATCTTGAATTCCAAAACTTTCCGTCATTGCAAATACCTACAGATTCACCTTTTTTATTTTCTCTGCAATTTGTTTGATATAATTTGTGAGAAATCTCTGCG
This sequence comes from Thuja plicata, assembly GCA_018584345.1. Classification (NCBI taxonomy): domain Eukaryota; kingdom Viridiplantae; phylum Streptophyta; class Pinopsida; order Cupressales; family Cupressaceae; genus Thuja; species Thuja plicata. The sequence continues at coordinate 450,707 of MU224855.1, read as the reverse complement.
TTGCTTTTGTATTCTTGTTTGTGTGTTCTTCATACTCTGAGGACATGGGTGGAGATTTAGTTCATTGTGAACCCATTGTTCATGACATTCTGCTAAATAGTCAAGTTTGCATGCCGCTATTCCAAGCCAGAGGATGGATTGATTATATTCTTAAGCTTACCAGCCAAGATGAAGAGGTGGCATTACAGTTCTTAAGCACACTCCATGACAGGGTAGCTACTGTCAAAGGTTTTAAGGTACCATTTTCACAAGAAATTGTGGCTGAGGTAATGGGGTTACCATAGGAAGGCGAGGATTTTTTAGAAACCTTTGACCTAACAACAAGGGCACAATTTACTCTGCACACAGACCCGCCATTGGAATTCAACAAGAAACAAGGCACTAACAGGTTGTCTCTGCCTGAAACCTATAAGCAACATGCAGTGTTTATTATCAAATATTTCACTTGTGAAGGTCAACAAGCTTACTTGCATGTGGTTCACTTCAAATTTCTAAGTTGCCTAAGGAACGATAACATGCCTATAAATGTGCCCAATTTCCTTTTCAGCATTATGAAGAAACAAGCTTCAATAGTACAGGAAGGTAAGCATAATATTGTTTCCCATCACTGTCTCATTAAGATAATTGTGGAAAAATCATTGAGAGACTAGTCCAATGTGACATGGGAGGATTTCCTGTTAGGAGAATTAGAGAAGGAAACCCTAAGACCTTTAGGGAGTAGGGTTGACAAAAGAGTCCAAACAGAACAGGGAGTTTTTAAGGTTATTGAAGAACTAGGATCAGGTTCTTCTTCAGCAAGAAGACCTAGGACTAAAAGCCCTAGGCATCCTCCTGAAGCTTCTGCATTTGGGTCATCCTAGAATAAGGGCAAAGAGAAAATTTCAAAGAAAGAGGTTTCTGAAGAAAAAGTCTCACCTCCAGTCGATACAACTACCACCCCTACAACAAAAGGGAAGGAAAAAGGAGATTTGGCTGCCTCTGGTTCTAGTAAATGCTCAAAGAAGTAGGACAATGTAGCTTTAACCACTTCAAGAAAGCAAAAGACTGCCAATAGGAAGGAGGAAAACCCTTTAAGAAGAAGCAGTATATAGAGGAATGGTATGGCTATAGACATATCACCAGGAGGGACAACAATCAACCTTAACACTCCTAAGTTAGAGGAGCCACCAGAAGGTAAACAATCATCCGAGGTCAGAATGAGCACAAAATGTGTAGTAATCGAAGACAGTTCCATGTCCGATGAGAAAACCTACAAGGTTCAAAGGGGGATTTCATCTTCCCATGGACTCCAAATTAATGATGATTTCATTGAATCAGATGATGATGATGACTTTTCAAGAGGATACCTTGTCAATGAAGAAGGTATGCAGGATTCACCTCCTACGATGGTAGAGCAAAGTTTATTTGAAGACAATTTTGGTATTTCTATGAGTATGGATACACCTCCTACAATAGTAGGGAGGGATCTTTTTGAAGAAAACCCTGGTATTGACATGATGGCCAAGCAGGTTTTAAATCAAGGATTGGATGCACTCGTTGCTGCAGCTCAGCAATGTGATAACCCTAATAGGGCCATCATAATCCATCCAAACCTCTCACAGGATGTAGCTACAGAAAATAATAGTTTAGCTGACATACAAGCCGTAGGACAAAACCCTAATGAAGGTAATCTACCAGAGGTACCTTGCCCTGTAACTCCATTTTCTGTTATCTTTCAGCTAATAAATCAGTTGATAATGGAAAGAGAGTAATGCCAAAGGTAGAAGAAGGCTTTGCACTGGGTTATCAATCAGACTTTTTAGGAATTGGTAGAAAAATAGGAAGAGGTAGAGTAACTTCAAGAAAAATTGACTAAGGTAATGTCAGTTATCCCTAAGCTAATTAGCTGTAGGTCCCCTTCCCCTGTTTATGCCATTTTTCTTAAAGAACAAATGTTGAATTATCAGTTAACCAGTATAGTAAAGGGCAAGTATCCTTTGATAAATGAGCCCCTTGAGTTTTTTCAAGCCTTTCATAATTCTCCTACAACCATACAAAACCTGTTATGTGAACTCTTCTTGCACAACTTAGCTATACCTAGTAATAGGGATTGGAATCCACTGCCTTATGTTGGGGACATCTAGCTGAGGGCACTCATGTCATAGATACAAAATGAGAACAATAGAGAATCCCAGGCCAAAATTTACAGGGAATTAGAGGACAAAATTCTTCTATACCTATGGCTAGAAGCCAAAGACCCCAAAACTTACTATTATGACTGGATGAAGTTAGCTAACTTAGAGTCCAGAAGCAAGATCATTAACCCTCTTAGGAATGTAGCCTTTGATGAGTACAACCGGATGGCTGAAATTGAATTGACTGAGGCCACAAAATCAATCTAGTGGCACTGAATTAACATGATAGAGGATATGAGAAATAAGGAGCCACATTCACCCCTTAATTTTGCAATGACAAACAAGCATGCTCCTTGGTACGTCATGTTAGGTAGGGAAAGGTAGAGCTATTGGCTTCTATTAACATTCCAACCAACCCTTCTTCTTTCTCCTCTTCTACCCAACTCAGTAAATTTAGAAGATTATGACATGGTAGGAGAGGTGAGAAGGTGGGAAATGCACAGGGACACTAAGGGATTTTACTAGAGCTTTGCTAATGGGAGTATTGGACATAAAGCAGCCACAGATCTCAGAATGCAGACCAGAGTGAAGAACTATTTGTTTGCTCAAGGACTATCAAAAGGCTAAGTTGGGGGGAATGATGAGGCTAATGTAAGGCCTATATAGTTTCAAGTTTCATGTTTTTTTTATGGCTAGACTTTGAGAACTTCATATGCTTTCATGATACTTTTTCAGATTGTTTATAGTGATATCTTAGAACTACTATATTTATGTGTACGCAAATATGTGTGAAACATTTTAAGTTTATAATATGTTATCTATATATTGCATGGATATATTGAACTAAATCTAGTGTCTTTTTGTCCTACTTTAAGTTGGGTGGTTTCCTGTAGCCACGTGATGAGAGAAATTTAGTAAAGAAACTTATTATGGATTTTTGTCTTAGATATGTGTACGTGGTAACCTTTTGCAGAAATGGTGGATGTGTGATAAAGGAAGGAGTCAACATTAAATAATAGAGTGATGTCTTGAAAAGGACAACTGTTGCAGGGCTCATGATGATTCTACTACCCGTAGATGAGAATAGTTCATGTTGCAGATAAGTCACAGTTGAAAGCAGCCACAATGGAGTAAATATAGCAGCAACACATTCCTAGATTTCATATGTGATTAAATCTAGTTTGTTTCTACAGTTAAAGTTGTTGATCATGTTTCTTAATGATTTTCACATCCCTAATGTTGGGGGATCCTAGTTGATAGGAGTCTATTTTAGAAGTTGTTGTTAAATAATCTGGAATTTTTGATTCCAAGGAGTAGAGTTAGTATTATGGGGAATCTTTTGTAATCTAGTGAGAAGAAATACAATCTTATTTTCTACAGCTTTTGTAACCCATATTTTATGAATGATCAATGAGAGCTTCAATTCTTAGTTTTTGAGTTTTTGTTCATTCACTCTTCCATGGGGGCCCACACGGGAGGTGAACCTAATTCATAGTTCAGTAGAAAGTAGTTGCAAGTCATTTGAAGTAATTAGGACTCTGTTTCTCCTACAACCATTAGTAATAGCACCAGTGGTTGTTCCTTTAGCATAGGCGGTTAGCTAGTTTACTGTTTCCTACAGCATAGGCAAAGAGTTAAGCTTACTGTTTGAGAAAGTTCTTTTATCTTTAGATTACGTTGTTGATTCCATTTCCTAGTTTAGTTTCATTTCAATATTTTCCATTCCTTAAATAGTAATGAATTTTAGAGTAGATTAGAGCATATACTTTGCTGATACCATTTCAAAGCTTACGTTCCCTGGTTGATAATTTCATGAGTTCAACATATTATTTCTAGTAGGAAGGATTCATAATCCTTAGATACAGAGGTATTATAAAGAGCAGTCATTTTGTATTACACATAACTAATCTGGATTGATCAGTATACACTAAGCAATTTACTATTTTTCAATAAATAAAAGACTGCTAATCGGTAAACAGTAAGAATAATTTTTAGCAATTAACTCCGAGCAGTAGTTATTTGTTAAGATTGTTTGAAGGCATTCATCTTGTAGGACTGAAGATAACTAGAGGCATAATATTATGGTACTAATTTTTTGGGTTGATTTATTAGAATGTTTTTGAGGCCACTGATTCACCCCCCTCTCAATTATTCTAACAATTGGTATCAGAGCTTGTGTGCTTAGAAAGGGATTTTAACAGCTCAAGCAAAAGATCACAAGATGAACAAACGAGATGTGCCCAAGTTGAATAAAGACAACTTTGCATCATGGCAAAGAAGAATAATAATCCACCTATGAGGTATTGGTAATGATGTTACTCAACACCTAGATACTAAATATGTGTTGCCTACAAGACCTCACACACTTGAGAAATTGATAGAAAAGCATGATCATAATTGCATGATGATAGAACTTGCTTCCTCACTCTCTAATGTTGAGTTTGAATATGTCAAAACCTTCACCTCTGCAAAGAAAATGTGAGATAAATTGAAGCTGGTACATGGAGGAGATGCTAATGTACTAAGAGCCAAGGCAGAAAACCTAAGAGGGAGGTTTGATGACCTAAGGATGAAAGAAGGAGAAAATATCACTCAGTATAGTTGCATAATCAAAGAGGTAGTCAATGCTATTCGAGGAGTTGGAGGTGTATTTGAAGAAGAGACAGTAGTAAGTAAAATCCTAAGAACCTTACTTCATGTATATGTTATTAGACTATCTATTATACAAGAAATTAGAGTAGTTGCAAATAATAATGTTACTCTATATAGTTTTATTGGTAGACTAATTTCATTTGAGATGAATAACTTTGATAATAGTGTCTTACCATCTATAGAATCTACATTCAAATATTCTTTGAAAATAAGTAAGTCAAGTCATAAACAGACTATAAGGACTGATAGTGAAAGTGATAGTGATGACCAAGGACTTGATGAGATTGAAGCACTAATGGAAAGAAGATTGCAGAGAGGCAAAGGTAGATACAAAGGTAAATTACCACTTGTATGTTATAATTGTAAACATGTTAGACACTTTGCTGCAAGATGTCCTAACTGAAGAAAAGATGATAGAAGTAATGCCAGAACATATGAAAAGAAGCTTGAATAAGGTGATAAAAGAGATTGCCAAAGCAACCGACAATCTGATAGAAGAGATACGTGAGACTACAAGGACAAAGGGAAGAAAGCTTGTTATCTGGCTGAGAACAGAGCTGGAGACACTGACACTGAATCCTTTGAAGAAATTGAGATGGTATTTGTAGCCATGAAGGATGATTCAGATGAAGAAGAAGAAAGGTATGTAGAGACTACACTCATATCTAAGGTTAGTAAGAATGATGTCTGGATTATAGATAGTGGCTGCACTCACCACATGACCGGTGATAAACAAAAGTTTGAAACTTTTGAATATGATCAAATGTGAAAATGCTTGCTGGGTAAAAGGACTGAATTATAATCTATTGAGTGTTTCATAGCTGAATAATATAGGTCACCTAGTAGCATTTGAGAATAAAAAGGCAAAGATCTTTAATGAATCGGGAAGGTTGATTGGAACTGGTGAACAAACAAAAGGTAACCTTTTCTATCTTGATGATATAAACTACTTGTTTGATGGCTAGAAACGAAGACATATGGTTGTGGCATAAAATACTATGCCATGTGAATTTTGACAATATGATAAAGATAAGCAATAAAGAAAAAGTAAGAGGCTTACTGAGCATGTCAAAGCCCGAGCATATCATGTGCAAGAATTGTCAAAAAGGTAAAATGACAAAGTCTAGTTTCAAGAGTAAAGCCCATACATCTAATGCAATTCTAGAATTAGTCTATACTAATCTATGTGGAGCCATGAGGACAAATAGTTACTATAGAGATAGGTATTTCATTCTCTTTGTAGATGATTATTCTAGAAAGATGACTGTTATGTTCTTAAAAGTTAAATCAGAAGCATTCAAGATGTTTAAATGGTATAAGGATATGGTAGAAAAACATAGTGGTAAGGAATTGAAATGTTTAAGATCAGATAGAGGAGGGGAATTTATTTAAGATGAATTCACTAACTATTGCAATGAGCATGGAATTAAAAGACAGGTTTCTACACCAAGAACACCACAACAAAATGGAATTGCTAAAAGAAGAAATAGATACATTGTTAATTGTGCAAGAACACTGATGATAGAAAAAATCATCACTCAAACTTTCTGGAGGGAATTTTTCAGTACTGTTGTCTACACATTAAATAGAGTACAATTTAAGAAGGACACAAAGAAGACACCCTATGAACTTTGGTATGGTTACACACCCAATGTAAGTTACTTCAAAATCTTTGGAAGTCAATGTTATATTTTGAAAGATGATAGAAATGGAAAGCTTGACTCCAAAAGTGAAGAAGGTATCTTTCTAGGGTATTCCACCAAAATCAAAGCTTATAAATGTCTTAACAAGTCCTCTAACAAGATCATTGAAAGTGCAAATGTAAGAATAAATGAATTTGCAGAAAAGAATGATAAAGAAAGAATAAAAGAACTAGAAGACTACAATAGGTTTGTTTGCACTGAAGAACCTGACACTCTACCCGAGCAACAATGTATCGCTCCCAAGCAATAAAATATTACACCCTAGCATTAGGCTGCAATTATCAAAAATTGAGAAAATTCTCAAAATGATATTCCGAGTGATATAGATCAGAATTAAGGACAAGATGATGATCGAAATGATGGACAAAGATCTAAACCAAAACTTGGCAAGTATGTCATAAGACATCATCTACAGAATCATATCATAGGAGACAAGAAGGTTGGAATGAGAACAAGAAGTCACTAAACACTAGATGTTTACTTTGTGATTTTGAGCTTAAATTTGTTAATACTACACTTGAAAATGAAGAATGGGTCAGTGATATGAATGAAGAGATAGAAAAAATTGAGAAGAACAGTACATGGACACTAGTACCGAGACCAAATGACAAAAATGTCATCAGTACCAAATGGATATTCAGAAACAAGCTGAATGAGAATGGAGAAGTCAAAAGAAACAAAGCAAGATTAGTATGAAAAGGGTATGCACAAGAGGAGGGTATTGATTATGGTGAAACCTTTGCACCCATTTCTAGACAAGAAGGAGTTAGAATTCTTCTTTATTATACTGCATTCAAAGGATTCAAGGTATACCAGATGGATGTCAAATATGCATTCCCAAATGGAATACTGGAATAAGAGGTATAGATTAAACAACCATAAGGGTTTGTTGATCCAGACAAGAGAAACATGGTATTTAGACTAAGTAAAGGCTTGTATGGATTGAAACAAGAACCTAGAGCTTGGTATGAAAGACTTCACTCCTATCTCATAAGCATTGAATTTGTAAGAACAAGTGAAAATAGCAATCTGTACTTAAAAGAAGATATTCTGATTGCTGAAATATTTGTTGATGATATCATATTTGGAGGTAATGAAATGTTATGTAAATCCTTTGCTAATGAAATGAGAAAAGAGTTTGAAATGTCTATGTTTGGGGAGATCAAATTATTTCTTGGTCTACAGATTCTTCAACAAGATGCATGCATATATATCACTCAGTCCAAATACAATTACATCAAGGAAGTGTTGAAGATATTTAAGATGGAAGATTCCAAACCAGTTGGGATACCTATGGCAACCAGATGTAAGCTGACAAAGGAAGACAAATCAAATGAGGTAAACTATACCTTGTATAAATCAATGATTGAAAAACTAATGTATGTTGTTCATACCAGACCATATATAGCACATGCAGTTGGAATAGTTGCAAGATTCTCTATTAGTCCCAAAGAATCACATATGATGGTTTTCAAGAGAATTCTGAGATATCTAAAGAACACCAAGGAATATGGCTTATGGTATAAAAGAGAAGGAAAATTTGAGCTTCAAGTCTATACAGATGTTGATTGGGCTAGAAACATAGATGACCGAAGGAGCACAACTAGAGGAGCATTCTTTATGGGTGATAGAGTTGTCACATGGATAAGCAAGAAGCAAGGATGCATTTCTCAGTCTACTGTAGAAGCAGAATATGTGGCTATTCCTGCAAAATGCTCAAATATTACATGGATCAAACAATTACTGGAAGGTATGAATATGAATATTCTTGAACCAGTGATTATCTATTGTGATAATACTAGTGCAATAAACATATCAAAGAATCTAGTCATGCATGCTAAGACTAAGCATATTGCTATCAAGTATCATTACTTAAGAGAACAAGTGCAAGCAAAAGACGTGATACTAGAATATGTTTAATCAAAGGACCAATTAGCTGACATATTTACCAAGCCATTACCAAAAGATACATTTGAGTACCTGAGACAAAGACTAGGGGTCCAACCCTTGTCTATCGGTCAGTAAGCTGACTAGGAGATTGCATCAGCCTATAAACATACTTAGAAGATCATTCATATTGATGCAAGCACAGAGATGAACTGCAAAGATGCATTTGTACATAGCAAGGTACAAATTTGCACTAAACACCAGAGATAATTTTGGCTAATACAAAGTTGTATTGCTGATGGATAGGGAAATTCAAGGAGTATATTATAAAAGGGTGAGAGGATATAACTTTGGCATAATCAAAAGTCTATTTTTTCATTGTTGTCAAAGGGGGAAATTATATCATTATCCACTCATTATCCATGGAGAGAAGTTCCTAAGAATTCAAAGGGAGAGTTAATCATTATCCAAAGGGAGAGATTACATATGAATTATCCATCAAAGGGAGAGAAGTAACATGAGAGAGAGAATACATACTAAGGGAGATATTGTTGTCACAGGAAAAAGAGATGATCAAGGAGAGGAATAGTCAAGGCAGAGCACATATCAGAAATAGAATTAGAAGTTGTTACATCTATCCAGTAAAGGGATCAAAGATTGTAGAAAGACATTTTAGAAGAAACAAATCTAAGCTATATGAGCTTACTAAGAGTCATCCATTTGTATTGGCTATAGAACAAAAGATATTGGAGAGATTGATGACATACACTTAATATATTTCATATTGTATTAGTAATAATATTGTGTGATAATGTAGTGTGTTTCCATCAATGCTAAAGGGAGATATTGATGACATATAATTGATAAAATGTTTGAAGATGTTAAGTTGATCACCAAAATGTAGAAAGATAATGCAAGACATTAAATCAGTTAATGGATTGTATTGTCATTGATGTCAACTTGATATAATCTGATCAGTTATATAGAAAGTGTCAAAGAATTCAGAGAATTAGAAAGATAAAGGTTATGCTTTTAGTAATGCATAAAAGATCAACATTCATTAAGTGACTACAAACACGGACAAGCAGTGCACCCCGACGGACAAAGAAACCTGAAAGTAAAGTTACAGTGATGTCCAAGCAAGAAAAACAACAAGCATTACCACCTAAGAAAAATCACAAGCATTGTTGATGACCAAAAATTCACAGTGATGCCCGACGGATAGACAACCCCGACAGAGATGCCCAAGGAGAACTGAAGTGTTGATCAAAGCTATCAAATATTTAAAACACCAAAAGAAACTAAAGTTTAGAAACAACAAAATACTTAGTTGGAAAGAGATAAAGATAGAGTTAACTAGTTCTTAACATTGTTTTCATCGAAAAGTTAAAGCCAAAGATAAGTAAAAGATTTAAAGCTCTTTTATCCTATTGTTAAGGAGAAATCTACGGGCTAAAACTGAAGTAAATCTTTAAAGCAAGATTGTCTAAGATTGTGGATCATGAAAAGAACAAGAAAATAAATAAGTGAGAAACAGTGATATCATGTATATAAAGAGACAATCTAATTCATTATGAATTAGGGGAGTGAATAGAGAAAGAGGATGCTAGAGAGAAACTGATAAAGAACAAATTCATACAGTCCTGATCAATCAAGCTGAGGAAAGATCTAAATATTTCTATGAACACTAAGAAATAGAGAAGCATGACATCACTGAGCATAAAGAAGTGGAGAAAAGGTATTGAAAAGATACATTGATCATAAAGGTATTATGAGCTTACAATAGATCTAAAAATCTACAAGTCTAAGTTGTATGTGTGAACAAATCGTTTACTGTGTCAGTTTAACCATTGGATTAGAAAGTATCTTAACCGAGCAGGACTTAACAATCCTTTCTATATTGAGATACATCCCAAGGAGTATCAAAAAGTTTGATCATGAAGATAGAATGAGATACCAGATACTATTTGATAAACTACATTGGATTTAGTCATAAAAGGTAGCATAGAGATGCCCGATATCAAGTGACAAACTATTCTATTTAAATACTCTAACAAGGTCACACCTAACAGGGTGTTTGTAACCTTTAACAGGGTTGGCTCTTCACCAAGCTCACTTCAAAAGAGTGAAAATTTTGGGTTACCGATCCCAAGTGATTTTTCCCTTAACAGGGTTTCCACGTTAAAAATCCATGTGTCAATGTGTTTATGAGTCATTAATTTATTGTTTTGCATTACACATAACTAATCTAGATTGATTGGTATACACTAAGAAATTTACTATTTTTCGGTAAATGAAAGAATACTAATCGTTAAATAGTAAGAATAAGTTTTAACAGTGAACTCCGAGCAATAGTTATAAGTTAAGATTGTTTGAAGGCATTAATCTTGTAGGACTAAAGATAACTAGAGGCTTAATATTGCAGTACTAAGTTTTTGGGTTGATTTATTGGAATATTTTTGAGGCCACTGATTCAACTCCCCCCCCCCTTTAGTTATTCTAACATCAAATTTGGTCCCTGTCAGGAAGAAGAATGGTGATATAAAACTTTGTGTAGATTTCAGGAATCTAAACATATCATCATTAAAGGACAATTATGCATTACCTAACATGGAAGCATTATTACAAAAGGTCATAGGGAGTGAATTATTATCAATGATGGATGGGCTCTTAGGGTATAACCAGGTGAAGGTAAAAGAAGAGGAACAATATAAGACAACATTTACTACACCTTGGGGTACTTATGTATATGCTAGAATGTCTTTTGTACTCACTAATGCAGGAGATACCTTCCAAAGAGAAATGGATGTGGCCTTTGAGGATTTCATTGATGTAATTAAGGTGGTATATCAAGATGACCTAACTGCTTACTCCAAAAAGGCAAAAGATCATTGTGGACACTTGGAGCAGATTTTTCAAAGAGCCCTTGAATATGGGATATCTCTGAGCCCAAAGAAATGCTATTTTGTAGTAATGGAAGGAAAATTATTAGGGCATATAGTATCCAAGAATGGGGTGAGAATAGACCTAGAGAGGATTCCATCAATTGATAAAATTGAGGTTCCTAAGAGTGTTAAAAATATTCAATCCTTCTTTGGACAAATAAACTTTTTAAGGAGATTTGTCCCAAACTGTTCAGAAGTATTTAAACCAATTGCTATGATGTTGAAAAAGGGTGCAGACATGAAGTGGACAAAAGAAACTTTGGAGGCATTTGTAAATATTAAAAAGGAAATTAAGGAAGCTCATGTCCTCAAATCCTTGGATTATACTAATTCATTTCAATTATTTTCCTTTGCATCATATCACACCATTGTTGTTGTCTTATTACAAAAGAATAATGAAGGATATGAACAACCAATAACATTCTTCAGTAAAACCCTTCAAGCCTCTGAGTTAAATTATGATATCAATGAGAAACAAGATTATGCACTTGTAAAGGTAGTAAAGTCCTTTAGGCCTTATTTGGTAGGAGAAAAGGTGATAGCCTATGTTCCTAGTGCAGCAATAAAGGATATATTCAGACAATCAGAAGTCACTGGGAGAAGATGTAGATGGGTAAATCAAATTCAGGAATTTGATATAGAGATTCAGATCAATAAGATAATTAGAGGAGAAGGATTAGCAAGGTTGATGGAAGAATCAAATATGGATGCATTACAGGTGAATCATATTGATCTAAGTGAAACTCAAACAAGTATTGAAAGATACCCTTGGTACACTAACACAATATATTTTTTGAAACACATGAAATGTCCTGAAAACATTACAAATAGTCAGAATAGGACATTAAAATTACAAGCATCTAAATGTTGGAAAGATTGTTGGAAAGCTACAATGGAAACAATTGTTGTTTTGTCATTGATGTCAAACCTTAATTGGTAAGACTATTGCTATCTATTTGAGTATCATATCTATTGATTAATGAAGGAGATTTAACAAGAAGACCAAGTGAAATGGTTGAGTTATGGGAAATCACAAGGGTACTTGATCAGTTGGCACATTGGCAAAGTAATGTGTTGTTTATCTTTTGATGACAATTTACTGAAAATAGTTTGTGCCAAGCAAGTTTGTGTCGACTGAGCACTAGTGTATGTCAAGCGTAATTTCTAGTGTCGACCGAGTGTCAGTAAATTGCCGAGGAAACTCAATGTTGGCCGAGAAATAGTATTTTGGTAATTGTTGAGATTTGAGATCTCTGGCCGACATAGTTGATTTTATTGGGATATGTAAAGTTAATTAAGGATAAGCACGATTGATCCACACTATTTAAATGAATGGGTAACTGTAATTAATGCATGGATCAAAGATTCAATTAGTGATTGCTTTGGAGAAATAAATTAAATGTAATGATGGAAAGATCTGTTGGATCTTACCTAACCTAAGATCTACGATCTTGATTAAGCGAAAAAGATTTATTTTACCTAGATGAAGAGGTATAAGATAACCTCAAGGGGTTATTCATGAAGTAGTATGTGTATGCAAGAGGATTTCATGGTTAATTGACTGATTGGCCTAATCAAAGTAGAGAAGAAGAGAGTTGCAAGGGTGATTGCTTGACAGATTTCCAAGCAGATCTGGAGATTGAAATGAGAATGGAGGCCACTCAGTGAATTAGAAATAGAGCTGAATTGGATCTGGATTTGCAAAGTAAGTTGTATGTATCATATCACACCTGCTGATTACTTTCTAACCATTGTATCAGTCAAAATCCTTTAACTAGGTTGACCTAACAGTCATTGTATAAATCCTTTTAGCAAGGTGACATTCAGGTGGAATGTTCTAAGTCCTCTAACAAGGCCACTCCTAACAGGGTGATTAAATCCTTTAACCAGGTCACATTTAGCAATGTGTTTTGTAACCTTTAATAGGGTTGGCTCCTAACAAAGCTCACTTCAGAAGAGTGAAACCTTGATAGCATGTTATTGGTGGTTTTTCCCATATTGGGTTTCAATGTTAAATACTGGTGTCAACTTGTGTGAATATGTATGTTGTGTTTAATTGTTAAGTTTCTACAAGTTGATTACGTCTTAACAGTAAACTGCATTTGTATGTTGTTATTTTATGTTATTATTGTCTAGCATATCTGAGTTGTTCAAATTGGTATAAAGTTCAAATGGGCACATCTAGACTCAAGGATAACTGATTCACCCCCCCTTAGTTATTCTAAATTCATTCTAACAATTGGTATCAGAGGTTTTTTTTTTTTTAAATAGTTTGAAGGTACTTGGAGCAAAAGATAAAGATGTATAAAAAGGAGGTACCAAAGTTGAACAAAGAGAATTTCCCTGCATGGAAGAGTTTGATGAAATTGCATCTGGCTGGTATTGGTGATGTTGCTAAGAACTATTTTGAACATGATTATGTAGCCCCCACTGCACCTACCACAACTGCGCAGTTAAGAGAAAAGTAGGAGCACAATCAAGAAATGCTAGAGATTGCATCATCTCTAAACTATCATGAGTTTGAAGACATAAAGAATTGTACAACTAAAAAGAAAATGTGGGATGTCCTTGAAACCATCTATGGAGGTGATACAAATGTACTGAGAGCCAAATCTAAAAGCTTAAGAGGTAAGTTTGATGAAATGAAAATGCAAGACGGAGAAAATATAGTTCAATATTATGGTAGGATAAAGGAAGTTGTAATGCTATTAGAGGAGCTAAGGGAACCATTGATGATAACACCATTATGAGAAAGGTACTGAGAACATTTCTTCTTGTATATGCTATTAGAGTCTCTACAATTTAAGAGTTAAGATGTACTCCTAATAATAATTTGACTTTGGAAGGTCTGGTAGGCAGACTTACTGCATTTGAAATGTCAAAATTTGACAACTACACTCCACAAGCTATTGAATCTGCATTCATATCCTAGTTGATCCTCAAATCAAAGAAAGGAAAGAAATGTGTGAACAGTGAAAGTGACACTACTGATGATGATTTGGAAGAACTTGAAGCACTTAGGGAAAGAAGACTATCTAGAGGAAAAATAAAATTCAAAGGTAAACTTCCTATCATTTGTTTTTCATGTAACAAAGTTGGTCATATTGTTGCTAGATGTCTTGATAAGAATGACAAAGATGAAAGAAGAGACAACAAGTATAAAGGCACAAAGGATGACCAAGATTTCAGAAAGTATAAGGATTACAAAGACAAAGGTAAGAAATCTTGCTATATAGCTGAAGAAGCTTCTAACAAATCTGATGAAAATGATATAGAAGTTGTGTATGTTGGTATGAAAGATGATTCTGATGATGATGAGAAAACTACATTAATTTCTTATATGAGTAAAGGTGATCATTGGATTATTGATAGTGGTTGTTCACATCACATGACTGGTGATAAAGATAAAATTGAGACCCTAGATCAGTGTAATGGCGGTTATGTTAAATTTGGTAATGATGCACCATATCTTTTTAAAGGGAAAGGATAAATTAACTTGACTGACAAGATCATATATGACAATGTATATTGGGTTGATGATCTTAACTATAATGTATTAAGTGTTTCACAGCTGAATACTTCTGGTTACAGAGTTGAATTCCATTACAATTAGAAGGCAAATATCTATGATGCCACTGGAGAACTAGTTGGAAGTGGTGAGAAAACAAAAGGTAACTTGTTCTATCTGGATTTAGCTGATGAGACATGCATGTTTACGCAATATAATGATGTTTGGTTATGGCATAAAAGGTTGTGTCATGTAAAATTTGATAACTTGGTAAGCATAAGAAAATTGAAAAAGGTTAGAGGGCTGCCTAATTTTTTGAAACCAATGTGTAAGCAATGTCAATTGGGAAAGATGACTAAATCTAGTTTCAAGAGAGAGATTCACACTTTTGAGGAAATACTGGAATTAGTTCATACTAACCTTTATGGTCCCATTGGTGAGAAAATTTACTGTGGAGATAGATATTTCATTCTATTTGTTGATGATTAATCAAGAATGATGACTGTTATGTTTCTTAAATAAAAATCTAATGCATTCCAGTTATTTAAGTGGTACTTGGCAAAAGTTGAAAAGGAGATAGGTAAAAGTCTAAAATATTTGAGATCTGACAGAGGAGATGAGTTTATTTCTAATGAGTACAAGTAAAGAAAGATACTATAGCTACACCTTATGAGCTTTGGTATGGATATGCACCTAATGTAAAATATTTCAAAGTTTTTGGAAGCAAATGTTTCATACTAAAGGATAACAAAAATTGAAAACTTGATGCTAAAGGTGAGGAAGGCATATTTCTTGGTTATTCAACTAAGAGTAAAGCATATAAGTGTTTTAGTTCTAACACTAACAAAATTGTGGAAAGTGCAAATGTTAGAACTGATGAGTATGCAGAAAGAAATGAAGCTGAAAGCACATAGGAACTTGAGAGTTACAAATCATTCGTCTATATGGATGAGGAAGATTCTAATACATTAGCTGGACTTGAGAATGAGGTTTCTGAGCAATAGCTAGCACCTGTTGAGTCATAGAATGAGGATGTCAGGCAACAAGAGGTAATTGCCAAGCTATCTGATGGAGATGCTGAGTCACATAATCAACTTGAATTGAATGTGAATGATCAAACTGAAGCAGAAAAAGAACCTACTCTAGCAAAGTATGTGAGGAGGCACCACAAACCTTATCAAGTCATATGATCAAAGGATTCTTTAGTTATGAAAAGAAGCAAGTTGAGAGATGGTACATGCTTTTTATGTGATTTTGAGCCTAAAACAGTAAAAGATACCTTAGATAATGAAGATTGGATACAAGCCATGAATGAAGAAATTGAATAGATTGAGAAGAATGAGACTTGGACAGTTGTACCTAGGCCCAATAATAAAAATATAATTAGTACTAAGTGGGTATTCAGAAATAAGCTGAATGAACATGGAGAGGTAACAAGAAACAAAGCTAGACTGGTATGCAAGGGTTATGCACAAGAGGAAGGAATTGATTATAGAGAAACATTCACCTCAATTGCAAGACTGGAAGGAGTAAGAACATTACTTGCATATGTAGCCTACAGAGGTTTTAAAGTTTATCAGATGGATGTGAAGTCAGCATTCCTAAATGGAATATTAGAAGAAGAAGTTTACATTGAACAAGCTAATGGATTTGTAGACCCAAGTAAGAGGAACATGGTTTGCAGATTACACAATGCACTATATGGATTGAAGCAAGCACCAAGAGCATGGTATGAGAGATTACACAATTAATTGATAAAGATTGGATTTGCAAGAACCAATGAAAACAAAAATCTATATTTGAAGACAGGGCAATGTAAAGGTACTTTATTGGCTGAAATTTTTGTTGATGACATTATATTTAGTTGACAAGATGTGTTATGCCAAGCATTTGCAAAAGAGATGCAAACTGAATTTGAAATGTCTATGTTTGGTGAGATAAAAAAATTTGTTGGCTTACAAATATATCAGATGAAGAATGGTATCTATATTACTCAATGAAAATATATCAAGGAGATACTAAAAACTCTTGGAATGGAAGATTCAAAACCAGTGAGTACACCCATGGCTACTGGACAGAAGTTAACAAAGAATGATGATACAAAAGAAGTGAATCAAACCCTTTACAGATCAATGATTGAAAAGCTGCAATATGTTGTACACAGTAGACCTGATATTGCACTAGTTGTTGGTATTGTTGCAAGATTTTCTTCCAATCCCAAAGAAACGCATATGATGGCGGTAAAAAGAAATATGAGATATTTGAAAGGAACAGATGAATATGGTCTGTATTACAAAATAAATGACAAGTTTTAACTCGGAGTCTATACTGATTCTGATTGGGCTGGAAATTTATATGAAAGGAAAAGCACCACATGTGGAGCATTTCTTCTAGGTAAAAGATTAGTTTCATGGACAAGCAAGAAACATAATTGCACCTCACAATCTACAGCTGAAGCCGAGTATGTGGTAGCAATAGTTAATTGTTCTAATATTGTGTGGTTGAAGATACTACTGAAAGGTATGAAAGAGGAGATCACAAAACCAATTGTCATATATTGTGATAACATCAGTGCCATTAATATTTCTAAGAACCCTGTGATGCACTCTAAGACAAAGCATATAGCTATCAAGTATCATTACTTGAGAGAGCTAGTTCAGAAAAAGGATGTGAGACAAGAATATGTGAATACTAAAGAATAGTTAGCAAACATATTTACAAAGGCACTACCCAAGGATGCTCATGAGTATCTGTGAGGTAAATTAGGGGTGTTTCCCCTAACTGAGGCTAATTAATTCAGAATGGGACTGTTGCATCAAACATTATACTCAGAATATTTGACACAGTAATGCACAGACAGTCACACTTTAGGATGTTTCCTAAAGCTATGAAATACAGACAAAGACATAAAAGAGGATCAATCATAAGCAAGATGACAGGAAAAGCATGATACAGAGTTTAGAACAGAAGAATCTGCATAATGAAGATGTCAACATCTTTGGCATTATTGTCAAAGAGGGAGAATTTTATTGAAAAATGGAGATTTTAGGGAGAAGTTTACTGAAAGAGGAATATATTACTGAAAAAGAGATTGTTATCAAAGAGGGAGAGATTAATGAAAGAGGGAGTCTACAGATGAATAGACACAGAAAGATTTCAGTGTGATCATAGACACAGAGGGAGAAAATTTTTACAAGATGAGAATCAAAATGAAGCTAAAGACATTAATGAAGATTTTTTCATATCAAGGAACACAGGCAGACTTTTTGGATTGTATGCTAACTATGTAAAATTATTGTTTTATTGTTTAATGTTGCCATCAATGCCAAAGAGGGAGATTGTTGGAAAGCTACAATGGAAACAATTTTTGTTTTATCATTGATGTGAAACCTTAATTGGTAAGACTATTGCTATCTATTTTAGTATCATATATATTGATTGATGAAGGAGATTTAACAAGAAGACCAAGTGAAATGGTTGAGTTATGGGAAATCACAAGGGTACTTGATCAGTTGGCACATTGGCAAAGTAATGTGTTGTTTATCTTTCGATGAAAGTTTACTAAGAACAATTTGTGCCAAGAAATTTTGTGTCGACCGAGCACCAGTGTATGCTGAGCATAATTTCTAGTGTCAATCGAGAGTCAGTAAATTGCTAAGGAAACTCAGTGTTGGCCAAGTAGCAGTATTTTGGTAATTATTGAGATTTGAGATCTCTGGCCGACATAGTTGATTTTATTGGGATATGTAAAGTTAATTAAGGATAAGCATGATTGATCCAAAGTATTTAAATGAATGGGTAACCATAATTAATGCATGGATCAAAGATTCAATCAGTGATTGCTTAGGAGAAATAAATTAAATGTAATGATGGAAAGATCCATTAGATCTGACCTAACCTAAGATCTATGATCTTGATTAAGTGGCAAATATTTATTTTACCTAGATGAAGAGGTATAAGATATCCTCAAGGGGTTATTCATGAAGTAGTATGTGTATGCAAGAGGATTGCATGGTTAATTGACTGATTGGCTTAATCAAAGAAGAGAAGGCTGAGCAGAGAAACAAAGAGTTGCAAGAGTGATTTCTTGATGGATTTCCAAGAAGATCTGGAGATTGAAATGAGAATGGAGGCCACTCAGTGAATTAGCAATAGAGCTAAATTGGATCTGGATTTGCAAATTAAGCTGTATGTATCAGATCACACCTGTTGATTACTTTCTAACCATTGTATTAGTCAAAATCCTTTAACCAAGTTGACCTAATAGTCATTGTATAAACTCTTTTAGCAAGATGACATTCAGGTGGAATGTTCTAAGTCCTCTAATAAGGCCACTCCTGACAGGGTGATTAAATCCTTTAACTAGGTCACATTTAGAAATGTGTTTTGTAACCTTTAATAGGGTTGGCTCCTAATAGAGCTCAATTTAGAAGAGTGAAAACTTGATAGCATGTTATTGGTGGTTTTTCCCATATTGGGTTTTCACATTAAATAATGGTGTCAACTTGTGTGAATATGTATGTTGTGTTTTACTGTTAAGTTTCTACAAGTTGATTACATCTGAACAGTAAACTGCATATGTATGTTGTTATTTTATGTTATTGTTGTCGATCAAATCTTAGTTGTTCAAATTGGTATAAAGTTTAAATGCGCACATCTAGACTCGAGGATAACTGATTCACCCCCCCTCCCTCTGAGCTATTTTGAATTCATTCTAACACTAAATACATCTTAATGCAAGGAGACTTATATTGGAAAAACATGGATGAGATACTTCTTTTATGTCTAGATACATACCAAGCTAAAAGTGTGCTTAAGGATTTCCATGATGGAGCATGTGCGTGACACTTTTCAGGAAAAACCACTACACATAAGATATTTAATGTGGGATATTATTGGCCTTTAATTTTTAAATACTACCACGAATATGTTTAGAGATGTGAATCATGTCAGAAGTTTTTAGGAAAACTCAAATATAATGGTGCATTACCTCTCAATCCTATGTCTACCAAAGAACCATTCCAAATGTGGGGAATAGACTTCATAGGTGAAATCACTGATACATCTAGTGGTGGGCATAAATGGATTTTGGTAGCCACTGATTACTTCACTAAGTGGGTGGAAGCCGTACCAACTAGACAAGATACTAGTAAGGTGGTAGTCAAATTCCTGACTGAAAAGATATTGACAAGATTTGGTGTTCCTTAGAAGATTGTTTGTGATAATTCTATGTGTTTTAGATCTGCAGAATTCATTGAATTACATGAGAAATATGGAATAAAGATTTCTTTTTCATCCCCTTATCACCCTCAAGGAAATGGCCAAGCAGAATCTAGCAACAAAAATATAATGAATATTATCAAAAAGATGTTTTGATGACAAAAAAAGATCATGGGATTCAAAATTACCACTTGCACTTTGGGCACACATAATTACAATTGAAAATTCTACTGGATATGCCCTATATGAACTTGTCTATGGAAGAAAGCTAACTTACCAGTAAATAATTTTTTTCTAGTATACAATTTTTTAAATAATGAGCAATGGGGAGAAGTGGATTTCATGGAAGACAGACTTCAACAACTTGCAGAATTGGATGAAATAAGGAATCAAGCTCATGAGGTAAATCAAGAATTGCAAGAGAAAGTGAAAGTTTTGTTGGATAAGAAAACTACAAAAAGGAAATTTCAGGAAGGAGATCTAGTTTTGAATGGAATGTGAAAGATCAAGACAAAGGCAAAAATGGAAAGCTTGATTCTTTAATGGATAGGACCTTTTGTCATTATTGGTAAAGGAGGGAAAAATTCTTATCTCTTACAAGATTTGGAGGGTTACCATCATGAACTTATGTGCATGTTCAGTATCTTAAACCTTTTTCCTATTGAAGTCGACAACATGCATGTTATTTTTTCTTCCTTATCTATGAAGTATATATTATTCTTGTGATTTCTAATGGTCTAATTTTCCAAAGATAGCTTGGATCTTGCTATGTTCAGGTATAAACACACAACCCCAGAAAGAGCCACTAGTGGAACCCATATTTGCATAATAATTTGTATTCATAATCAATCAGGGAAGTATCTCTTTGCACTTATTTATTTATCTTCTATAGCCTTCTAGTTTATACATTATGATTCTTACTTATATTTCTCATGTCTTTTATCAGTACTATATCATTTGAATCTATAACTCTAACAGTTATTCTTGTCTACCATTGATGTCTTCTTATTTCATTTTGGTGTAGATTTAAAGATAACAAGGTCAAAGTCAAAATACGGTTTTTGAAACCATGTGGCCATAGACTTATCCTTTGTCTACCTATCATGTAAAGGCACAATAAAAAAATGGTGATCTTCCATCCATCGCGGGGTGGTGAAGCTCACAGACCTCGATCCCACAAAGAAATAAATAGTCAAATAAAGTTGTCAATAGTTGAAAATTCACACCCGACGTACACACAAACTCTTTATTTAACATGACACCGCAAAACAATCACCGCATGTCATATGGAGCCCACTTGACTAAAGTCAAACTGAGTTGTATCCGATCATCCCAAGATCTGATCCAATGGATGAGCGCAATGGCGTTATCACAAGTCACACAATATTAAAACATCACGCAATGGAGAAATGAACAACAGGTGTCCTGGGCCTGCCAAAAGCTATAGATGGAACAAAAAGAATACATGTGTTGGTGTTTGGTTGGTAGAGAAAAATGACTAGACTACATAGAGGCGTGTAATGTGTAATAAAGAACACATTAATTAAATGGTATCTTTTAGCCCATGCTTTAAATCAATGGCTAGGACTTAATCGAGTGGGTAAAGATGATCGGGAAATAACCGAGGCACTTAAGGAAGATTTACGACCGTAAGATAGGAGATCTATGGTTTAGTGCAATGGCATGATGGAGAAATGAACAAGCTTTAACCATTACATAGTAGCAAAGGACGCGACACATGTCAACAACAGGAAAAAGACAAAAATCCTTGGCGACAATATTAAAATTGATTTACTAGGTGGCATTTAAAACATTAAAACCTTTCATTATACTTAGGTTTTTTTTATTTTTTGATTATTTGACTTTTGCATGCAAAAAATAAAGGTGGTGAACACAATATGATCAGGCGATTCAGATTATCGACATCGTGAAGAACGATTGCATGCAAAGATGATGATCAACACCATGGTTGCACTTGATAAGAGGTGACAAATTTAATTCTAAAGACCACTCACAAGAATATATGTGTGATCGACATGCCCAGAGAAAATTTTATATCTTAGTTCACAATCATCGATACAGGACGAAGGATATTTTAGAAATGTTTGCTCTAGTTTCAAAGTCAACAATATCAATAATACTATCATACTGGATTGGGTTATTTGATATATCAACAATGATATCTAATGTCATGCAAAGATTATGAATGAGACTGTAGATGGATATACAATTGGAGTACAATCATGATGCAAATCCATTATTTAAGTCATCAACTTAGACATACCATGAAGAGATTATTAAGTTGTTACTATAAGATCTAATCAGTCAGCATTTGTTATCAAGCGAGGATAATCAAACATTATATTATTGTAATCATTAGTATTTATTTATTGATCTTAGGGTTAGGTATTTGTTAGGAGCAGTCGTGTAGATTTGAATCTTGTTTGCATCCTTCTGAATTCATATTTATAAGGATACCAAGATCAACACATAAAATAATAAGACTTACTCTTATTATAGTCAAATGGGATAGATGGATCAATAACTGCAAACTTGAACTCAAATGTATCATTTTTCAAAATCAATAAAGATAAGTCCTTTTTCTTCATATGTGCAATTGTTTTATTAGAATTTTACAATTAGTCCCTCAGATAAACCAATATAACTTATTCAAATTGATAGTTTTATGTGCATGCTTCATGATTTGATTCATAGTCTATATTTTCAATTGGTTTTCTCATTTTGCATGGTTAAATTTTGTTGATTGAGGCCTCGGTCAGTTGGTCTATCATTTGAGAAGTCATACCCTTTTGAAATATCTCTAAATTTGTTCTAGGCTGCATGTACATTTCATAACACCTTTGGAGTGATAATTTTTCTTATAAAATTGTCTTTGAGGTTGAACATAAGATTGGAATGATAGTTACTCTATTGCCCATGGTTGATTAAGGCACCGGTTTTTCTCGCTTATTGGATTATGGTCATTAGATCATTGTTTATAGTTTTGAGATGCTATATCCATCTTCTCTATTCAGTTCATATCTTGTATCCATCAACATTTTTTAAATATTTGCAACATTACATTTAACACTTGATAGTTCATTGATCCTAGTTTAAGGATCTCAGTAGTACTTTGCCATACTCTGGGATAAAGAAGTTTGAATCACATATTATCTGCTCTAAAAAAACCCTTAAGATTTGGAAGACAAGTTTAAGGTATAGGCCCACTAGCCTTGGTTCTACAGAGCCCAAATTGCAGAAGGTTGACACTTGAATTAGGTTGAAACCTTGTCAGGTGGAAAATCACTTAGGTGTCTCATCATTGGATAGGCAAAATCCATAGGAAATCTAATATATTTATTTGAGCACCAAAAGACCCCATGGCTCACTATCTCTAAACTATGTCCACTTGAACACTGCTAGGTCATCCAGCACCCTCCTCTACTAACCTATACTCTAGGTATACCCATACTAGATGGGATGTTTGTACCTACAGGCATACAGATCATACAATCGCTTATGCTCCTACCTCCTAATGGGCCTATTAACTACTATATTCTCCCAATCCTAGACAAATAGCAGAGATACCCCTGACTTGAGGTTCCTACCACCTCGATAAGCATGCTTATGTAGGTCATGATATAACTAACCCAATATGGTATACCCCTATCATTACTCTATGATGACATAAGTTTTTCCATTAGTATGCAAAGAGAAAATAGTTGTTATGAATCGTCAGTTACACTACACCGAAAGTGCTAAGCAAGGAGAACCTGATAGACATTTCAACAAAGGAACACTGAAAGACAGTCAAGCTAATTTCAGAGCCAACCGAGCATCAGACACTGAAAGTCAGTTATATCCTGAGAAAAGTGGATCTGACTTCCACGTCAGTTAAATAGTTATATTCAATTTTTAGAGTTTAAATTTGTTTTAAAATCATTTCTTGAGGAATAAGAAACATTATTGTAATTGTTTTAATCAGTCTAACTGATTAAAAACATGCAAACTAGGAGATCAAGGTGAAGTTGTAAAGCTTTAATCATAGAGTTAAGTTTGTAATACGTGAAACTAAATTATTTCAATCTATGTTATAAATAGATTTTGTAATCATTCATTTAAAATGCATGAGAGGATGATTGTAGCCAACGAGCACATCTATGGATCAGATTGAGAGTTTCAAGAAGCAGAACAACAAAAGATGAATTTGGTTATCAAGAACCAACTATAGACGTCCAAAATCGTCCTTATATTAATTTAATTAATATTCCCATAACATTATAATTAATTTTAATTAATTATATTTGTTATATTCTTCTATCTATTTAATTAAATTTATTTAATTAAATACGATTCATGCTCCTAAGTATTTGAATTTAATATAAATACTATCCCTTTTAATGTATTAATTCTTATTTAATACATTACCCTCCATAAATCCCCTTTTAAATAAATTTTAAATTTATTTATTTCCCCACATTTCTAATATTCTTTTAAACCAAGATTAAATTTAATAAAACCTATTAATCCTACCTAGAAACCTACTCTATTCCTACCCTACCCTACCTATTCCTCTTAATAAACCTGCTTCCTCACTTAAACACACACTAATCACACTTAAAGTGTGATTCCTACTCCTTTTAGCACTAATAGAATGCTCCCACATGTGTGAGCAACTCCTCAAAAAGAAAGCCACCAACTTCCTTTAATGTAG